>JASSUY010002935.1:10747-24163 GCA_032466535.1 Forpus xanthops | reverse complement strand
TGCTCTGAATCTCTTCTCTGCCCAACCTGTAGCTGTGCCTGGGATTGCTCCAACCCAGGTGTAGGATCTTGCACTTGTCATGGTTAAATTAGACAGCCTCCTCCATTCCTACAAGTATACTCTGAACTGGTTGCTGTTTGTATTGAGGATCAGCTTTAATTACTGTTTAAAAACGCATTAAAACTGCTTTCACTTCTCTTTAACCATACCCAGTTCTGAAAAATGACAGTATTTGCTCCAAGCAGGAGCTCCTATTATTCATCGCAAAGTTCATGGCCCTGGACTCGGTGAAGGTTCATTTTCAGGGCTTCAGAGGGGAGACCCCTTGTGTGACTTCTCTGTACTTGCCTGCAATTACGCTAGTTTTTATTTAACTTGGTCACCAGCAGATTTAACCTGTACAGTCCATCTTCTTGTAGTATTTCTCCTGCAGAGATACATGCCTTAAAATTAACAGTCAATAGTAGAAAGTTCAGACTGGTTCTCTCTTCATTCTGCCTCCCTCTTGGCCTAAGACTCCCTGTAATAACTCCCTGTAGTCCAGGTAGTCCAGGTCTCTTTTGGCACACTACAAGTCTAAGTGACATCCAGATAAATGTGGTTTTAATTCAAACATAAAAGTGGAGACTGTTTTCTGGAACAACCTCATTTTGGTAATTCAGATTGGTTTTACCCCCATTTCCCATTTGTGTGTCATAATATCCCCCAAATTACACCTCAGCAGCACAAACTCACTATTAACTTGGCTTTCACTGTGACAGCATTTCCTAGTCATGAGTTACTGACAATACTCATATGCATATGCAGGCTATATGTACCTGCAACGCGCAGCATCAAGCATGGCAAGTATATAAAAAGCTGTTCTGTAAAATGAAAGTCTATGGAGCAAGGGCTGCATATCACGCTTTTAGTCCCTTCCCAAGCCCCCCCATCCTCATACACACTGCTCCGGGGAATAGCAGCATTTATTTCAAAATAAGCTATTTGTTTATTGCCAAGTTAAATATTAGAGCAATCATTAACACTTCATTAACGCTTCTGTTCATGAGCTAGACAGGAGATGGCTTCAACAAACCATGCCCAAGGGAAATTAACATTGCTAAAAATTTAAATGCTAAAACAAACATCCTAATTAAACTTGGGGTCACAAAAAAGCCAGCAAGAAAGAGATCTGAAGCTACACAAGGATTTCAGAGAACATCTGAGATGTCAGCAAATGCACACCCCAAAACAGGGCCACCCTTCTGTTAACACTTCACCTTTTTGTTTGAGGATGTCCTTACATCTCCCTAGTAGGTGTAAGATACAGAGAGAAAGAAAGAAAGAAATCAGCATCTCAGAGCTGGCAGCACAAAAGGGACTAGTGCAGTTTTTCTTTATGAAATTCAAGCATGGGCAATTCAAAAACAGAAACACAAAACCCAGAGTTCCCTTGCATTTCTCTCTAGAATCGAGGGTGAGCTGGGACCAGGGGGCAGGAATGGCATTCCACTTCCAGGGCTGTAACAGCAACCCAAAGCAGAGCCATTCCTGCAACACTCTCCAATACACTGGCAAGGGTATTCGGATGCACGTAGGAAGGAGGAAGAGGGGAAGATGCACACAAAGACATCACCTTCCTGCAAATAGCCTCATGAAAACTGATGGGAAAATGGACTGTAGGGTCAGATGCTAATCTTAACAGTCTCACTGCAGATCAGAACTGCGACCACTGAGACACCTCAGGTACAATTCTAAAGGGAGCTTCCCTGCCCAATGAACTACCTTGAGCATCTCAAACCAGACTTCTGTTACTGTTTCCACCGCCCTCCCCAAACTGTAACCTTATTGCAGTTTTATTCCCATTTTGTCTGTAACAGTTACTTGTCTCCCTTTTCTTCACACCTAAGGTTATCATTTAACTCTTCTTAACCCTCACAAATTCTTCCTGCCCCGATGCATCCTGCCCTGTGATCCACTGCAGCCTTTGCTGATCAGCTGTAAAGATTACAGGAGGAGGAAAGTACACTGTTTCTGATGCAACGTTTAAGAGAGGGAGGTGAGGCAGTTTAAACTACCTGAAGAATATTTTGGCTCACACTCATTTTTAACCTCAGTGGTTTATTCCCAGTATCTCCCATCAAAAAGTAATAACTCAAAAAAAAACCTCAACAAAACAAAACATCACTGAACAAAAGGGTGGACAGATCCAAAATCCTGAAAACTTCATCAGCAGAGATGAGAAAGGAAAAATAAACCCAAACATTTCTAGAGCACAGACTGTTTGAGCTACAGCTTAGGAAAGGATGATCTTAAGATGTTTACGCTCACAGTAATATTTAAGATTGTAACTCAGTGGGGTAGGATTGTTTTCTACATTTCTATTCCCAATGAAGGATCCCTGCTGCAGAGCTGGTGTTAGTTTCATGGGGTTTTTTTATGTCGTGACTCATACAATGAAGATAGGAATGACACCATAGAGAAGTAGTTTTGCCTTCTCCCAAACTTATCCACTGCTTGACTGCATGACTCATTTAACATCAAGTACAAATATAATAAGAAATTTTATTCACTGAAAAACTGCTGTATTTCATAGCAGCCTTTAATGTCAAAAGAAAGTGGGGAAAATCTGGACTGGTAATTAGGTTACTTATGTAGTTACATAGAAATTGTGCACAGATTTCTATGTTTATGACATTTGTAAGAGTCTGACCTGTAAAAACAAGTTCAACCCCAGTCAAGGCATAAAAACAGTCATTACATAAAACCATATTTTATTCATGGAGAAAGTACCAGCTCTGTGCTCTCTTCACACTGTTTTTCAGAGCTTCATCAGCGATGTGAGCTCCAAAATAAATAGCATATGTGCTATCTTGAGAGAAATCCCATCTTTAGGCCCACTGATGATTGATTTACATTTGTGAATCTTGTAATTTATCCTGGCTTGTGAGGCTCGTGAGTCAGTCTGTCATGAGCCAAATAAATGGGCTTTCTCAGACAGATCCATCTCTACAGCGCAGCACAGAACCCAAAAGGGGGTGTAAGAGCACATGGAGTCAGCACACCCTGCTCACTTGGAATGTTTCCTACAGCCTGCTGTGACCAACGCACAGGTAGTGTGGCCCTAACTCATTTCAGGCACTTGAACATCCAGCCAGCTCTCAGTACAAAGGGAGGCCATAGTTTTTGCAGAGTCTGCTCTTTGTAACATGATGCAGGAGCTCAGCATGGCTGTGTCTGTAAATCCTTTTAATAAAGGAATAAGAGGCACTAAAAGACTGGACTGTAAGTAAAAAATTATACAAAATGAAGGACAGCAATACAGATGCCCATAATGAAGTAGAGAAAGCAAAACAAGTCACTGTGAAAGAGAAACCCCCTTGAAACACTCCGTCTGGTTTTGGTCTACCACAAAAAGCTATCCACAAATCTCTCGACTCCTAACAGGGCACAGAGGAGAGGAAGAGAGAAAATAAAACCATTTTTTTCTCCCAAACAAATCTGAACCCAAATCATTATTAGAGAAGCAATCAATCTACTTTCTGGGCTGCTATTTCAAGCAAAACTCCCTATAAGCAAAGAAGCAACTTGCTTTCTTTGGCATCTATACCTTCCTAGAAAGTTTCATCTACCAACAGGAACCACACACTGCTGTAGCTCACAGCAAAAGGAAAGTCCCAGCACAAAAGCATAGGAAGGTGCAGCTAAACTTTGCTTAAAAATGGACTATGATACAAACAAAATGGCTTCCAGAAAATGGTTCTTTCAAGTGCATTTATTATGCTACACACTTCATTTCTCTGTATTATAGAAATATTCTTCAGCCAAGCTACAGCAAAGTGTCTTGTTTGCTTGAATCACTACCAGCGTCAACCAGAGTACTTGCGTTAACATTCACCCTAATGGTTTTTCACTGCCTACCCTTTCGCACCTTCTGCTATTAGATCATTTTTTTTAAACCTCCCAAGATTAACCCTGTAAAATGATCAATGACATTTTTAATGTTTAAACAAGAAAGAAAAAGTGCCTTGATGCTTCTTTCTCTGTTTGTACTTCTGCAGCTTCAATGGAAAGTCTACAAGCTGGCTTTTGTTTGCTAATTACTTTAATTTGCAGCATGGAGAGAAGAAGGGTTAGCACATGGCAGATAAGCTTTACTCTAGCCACTAAAGCAATCACATGGCAAAGAGTCAAGCCCTAGGTGAATGATTTCCATGCTCTTTTTGAATCAGAGAACAGTCTTAGCAATAAATTATATTTCCAGAACAAGGAGAATATATGCACAACCCAGGCTCTAACTGCACAGGGGAACATAAGCTCATTGACACTGTCCTCCACTGGCATGCTTTAGAAGATAAGCTTACACCATAAACAGTTTCAAAATACAAAGCAAACAGCTCTTTTTGTAACACCGTCCTTTTTCAGTCACTAGCACCGCCTGTTTGATTTCTGATTGGTGTCATCTAGGAATTTGGGTGGTCTTAAAAAGGTGGTATTCCTGCCAAAGCTCAAGTCTCCAAGCAGCTGCTGTTAACCAGCCACAGAGTCCCCACTCTTCAGTTTCAGCCAATTCACAATATTCCTCAATATAGCAGGAAATTAGATTATTCATTGATACTAGGAAGAGAATAACTGATTTTATTTACTGACACTGTAACGAGCTGTCTGCCGTTCATCTGCCAGAGGCTGCTCTGGGATTGGCTTGGTTTGATTCACTAAAAAGTAGATGTTACCACAATGATGTGTTGAAGAAGTTCATTGTAAGTTAAAGCATCAGCTTTAACACAACTCAAGAATCATGTGCTAGGTGCTTCAGTTCACCCCATGGCACAGACAGCAAGAGAGGGGACAACACCAACATGTGGCTCTCATTTGGGTCCTCCCCAGAGCTGCAGCCACACACCTCACCTCCCTGATTCATGGTATGTAACTGAGTTAGGAATTTGCTGCAGAGACCTCAAGTAATGAACTGCAGAGTCAAGTGCAGCACAAATATTATTGATATAAATTAAGGAAAGCCTAACTGAAACCAATCTAGCAAACTAAGCATGAGGTGAATGCAGAGCTGTTCCATCAGAGAAAAACCCACTGCAATTTGGGGAACTTTTTTTGTTAAAGCTATGATCCTCACATACCAACAGAACCTTATCACAGACCATGAGACACACACATAACAGGAAAACAGGAACACGCTACTATCTTCTTGAAGAAGAAGGCCAATATTTAAGTTTTCAGTACATCAGAGAAAGGAAAATAAATAATCAGTGATCTTTCTCCTATTTCACCTTCTTTAAAGTAGCCAATAGTTTACTTTTCAGTTAAGAAGCAAACAGAAAATGAGTACAATAGTTAAAAGCATATGTTTCTTTTGGACACAGATATTATTTAAAAAAACATCCCATAACTGTGCATTAGTTTATGCTGCCCCTCAATGCAATCCTAGAGTAGCATTTCAAGCTGGGCCACAGAATACTTAGATCTAGAGTACTTGTTTCCCTCCCATCTGCTTTTTCACTTCCTCACAAATCCACTAGAAGATATTGGCAAGGAGCTCGTGTGCATTTTGTCTGATCTCTTTCCCTGTACCTGCTGTGAGCAGGACTAAGCAATGTCACTTGCTGAACTGTTGCTTAGTCTCAGATGCCACCCAGTGGTTTCTTGCCTGTCCTCCATCCTGTCAATAACTTCTTCAGCTCTGCAGAGTAAACCTCTTTTTGCTCAGGTACAAGGGTCAACTCAGAGTACAATAACAGCACAAAGCCAAAGCCTGGTGTTTTCTACATACTTGAAATGAAGCCAAAAGGCTTTCTGGGTTGTTTTCTGATGTTCTTTCATCCAAAACAAAGCTTTCCTCAAAAACTGTTGAGTTCCTGTGCAAACTTGTCTCAGAATCAAGCTAGAAATTCTAGTTTAAAGTCTGAAGAAATAAGAATAGCCTTCAGCACAAGCACCAAGACTGTTTGCCCACCATGTGTTTTTATCCTGAGCCAACCAAGACCAAGGACTTAAACAAAATGCCAAACCCAAGTGTTCAAGTTATTCTGTAGCCTGGGACTCTTGCCACACTGGAGAGAAGTCGTTTTGTTTTCCAAAAGAATCAGGTGTTACCTGCACCGAGAAGTGACTTACACCAGTCAGAGTTACAAGGAATTTGAAGGAAAATTGTTGCTGTTCTTCCATACCAGAAGATTTCCAACCAGTACTTGAAGCAGTACCTAAACTTACACTGCTTTCTGACCATCTTAAATAAGGTTCTATGCAGCATATTGAATTCAATTTCATTTGGAGCGTTTTTCGATTCTTTGACCTCTCTCTGATAACAACAGATAATGCTTCTTATGTCAGGGAAGTGCATTTGGAAGTGGAAAAACCGCAGCTCTAAACAACCAATTGTTATGACCATCTGTATGGATGACATTCACTTACGTAGCTTGTTTGGTCAGCATACCTTCTGACACAGAACAGTGACCTGGCCTGTACATCTAATGCACTGCAACACCTGCTTGTACAGGATGTATTATAAGAGCAGCCTACTTATCCAACATGTTCTACACGAATGTTCCACAGCTGGGGATGTAACTCATCATTTAAAGACTCACTTTAAGTTCAATCCCTTTCTCTCTCTCTCCAAATAAAATTCATCCTTCCTGAAATGCTATCAGGAAAGCCTTGTAATTCTTGACCTTTCACATAGTATTCTAAACACTTCATGCTAATGAAGTAGCTGCATTCATACAGATACAAACACAGTTTAATAGACTATGGACTCCAGGGTCCTTGAAAATGGAAATGTGGGGAAAAGACTCTATTCTCAATTAGTGTGCTGCAAATTGCCAGAACAATAATACATATGTAGCACTGAAAATTAAATTACTGCTTCATAGATGAAAAAAAAAAAGAATAAAAAATCAATCTGTCTCTTTGCCACTCATTAGGTTTCAGGTAGGGGAGAAATAAGGCTCCAGAAATTGTGTTGAGCAAAAGCAACCCTGTCTCTTGGATCTGCAAGTGACATGAGCTGCTGCAACTCACAAATAATGAGGCACAGAAGAGCTGGCACATGAAGTCATCTGCCACCATCTAATCCATATGCATGAACTCCCAAGTTAGAAAGAAGGTTCACTGCATAACAGTGAATTCTGTAGCTATATATATATATAAACAGCTGCTTTTCTACTGTGAACTCCGTTTTCTAAACCAGCTTACAAAAAAAAAAAAAAGTAAAATTAAAAAAAAAAACAAACACATCAGGTGCTCTGTAATTTTTCAAGTGGCTTGTAAAGCCTCTGTTCTCAAAGCAGATATATACTTCAGACCTGCACAAATTAGCATTTATCAGCTGAGAAACAAATCAAGTTCCAACAGAAGAAACTTACATATATTACAGCTACTTTGTGCTGTGTATCAACCCCTCTGACACTATCCTCTCCAGGTGTTTAATTCATGCTTAGCAGGCAAGTTTATGTGTATAGATTACCTGAAAATGGTCTAAATTCAGTGTGAGATCAATTGCTCAATTCTATACAGAGAAGATTGTGGGGATGTTCCCATCCCCATGGACACAGAACAATAGCTATTCAAAAACAATGTCTTTTTCCACATTTTCTAAACATCTCCACTTCCTAATTATAGCTACTTTCAGAAGGTACAAGATACCAGCACTGAAGAGAGAGCTTGGCTTCAAGAGCAAGAATGCTAAAGGCCAAGAATATGCTAGAGACACACACAGTTTTGAGGGGTGCTGTTGTACGAGAATAACAATCCAAACACCAGCAAACTACTATTTGTGTTGTGAAACCAGGATGTATTAGGAATTGTATGAAGACAATGCGTTTAGTGATAATGGACATATATGCTCTGCATTTCAGGAGGCAAATGTTCACCAAAATATGGTTAATATTGTGAAATAAAGGTATCTTAACTGCTTCCGCCACTGGGACAGTGTCTAACCTTGCTGTATATGCTGACGTGAATGCAGTGAAGCCAAGCCATTTGTTCAAAATCAAATCAAATCAGACCAAACCTCACAATCAAATCAAACAGCTCACAATTTCTCTAACAGTGAGAATACTGTTTGTTTCCATGAAGATTTTCATGGTCAGTGAACTGAAACAGAGATTACCCTGTTACAGAAGCATTTTTGCAAGAGGCCCCATTCTGTGATGTGTTCACCTTCTTACGGCAAGCAAACATAGCTTTATGTCATCCTTGATTAGCATTCACTTTCCCAATGAACAGAGACAGAAATCCTTTCTGATACAGCTAACATCAACAACCTCCTTGTCTCCCAGGTCGTGCCAGGTCTCAGTAGCTGTCTCCCCGTCTTCTCCAGGCCATGCCAGTGACACACAGTGAGGATCTTCACAGACTAGCGAAGGTAATTCTCCGTATGTTTATGCTTCCAAATTCTACAAAGGCTTCATATGTACCTGTCCAAGGTAGAAATCCAACCCACTTATTGAGGCCACACAGTACACTTCTCATCTGTAACACATTAGAAGTAGCTCCTATGGAGACTACAGTGGGTAAATTATACACAAAGAGTTGTTGAAACAGTTTCTCATGCTTTCATCCTGATGCAATCACTTCTATCTTCAGCCTTCTTTTGCCTTACAGCCTCTCACTCGATATGGTCAATGCTATTACTTTGCCTCACCTGCTAACATATCTATTCCCGCTTCACAAAAAACCCAAATACAACACACTTTTTTTTCTGAATTCTCCTCATTCCTTGCATTTCACTCTACCTTTCAACTTTGCATCCCCATCGCAGAACTCAAATCCAGTTTATTCTCCACTCGGCTTCCAAATAACCATTTCCTACCAAAAGTAACAAGAAAAAAAACCCAGAACATATCAACTTTTTTTCTACTTCTAGTTACACCGACCTTGGAATTCCTTTCACTGACTTCCGTGCCTCATTTTCAGATTTATACTTCCCACCTTTGAAAAGGTGGATTGGTGAATAAAAAGACCACGAGGATAGCCAGGGTACTGGAGCACCTCCCGTATGAAGATAGGCTGAGAAAGTTGGGGCTGTTCATCCTGGAGAAGAGAAGGCTGTGTGGAGACCTCAGAGTAGCCTTCCAGTATCTGAAGGGGGCCTATAGGGATGCTGGGGATGGACTCTTCATGAGGGACTGTAGTGATAGGACAAGGGGTAATGGTTTCAAACTTAAGCAGGGGAAGTGTTGATTGGATATGAGAAGGAAGTTCTTTACTGTGAGGGTGGTGAGGCACTGGAATGGGTTGCCCAGGAAAGCTGTGAACGCTCCATCGCTGGCTGTGTTCAAGGCCAGGTTGGACAGAGCCTTGGGTGACATAGTTTAGTGGGAGGTGTCCCTGCCCATGGCAGGGGGATTGGAACTGGATGATCTTAAGGTCCTTTCCAACTCTAACTATTCTATGATTCTATGTACTGGGTTGAGTTTTTTTTTTGTTAATATCCAAGGTCCACTGAGAAGATGCAAGTGGAAATCTACTTTGAGATTCTGGTTTTCATTCTTGGGAGGGCCAAGTTAGTAGAGAAAACGTATTTTTAATGACTGCAATTCATCAGTTCATAACTGAAAAATACATAGCTGCATATACAGCTACAGTACATGCTTGAATAATTATTTTTTGAAGCCCCAGAATATCATTTGTATGAGATGTTACAGTTACTGGGTCCACCGGTCTCTGTACTCAGCCCTGTTCACAAACTACTTCGCTGGTACCTACTGCATTTTGCAATGCCTTGCTTTGCCTTCTCAATTTTCAGCTGTAAAGCAAGTACAAGAAAAAGCAGGTATAAGGAGTTATTTCATCTCCCCTGGGCTGCTGCTATTCTATACCATGTTCTCATAATCTTCTGGTCAACTGAAAACTGTACTTTATACCCAATTTTAGGCACCGTTCACAAAGTAACTCTCTCCTTCCTTCCCAACTGGGCGAACAACTGGGACAATGCCGCACAGTTTGGATCTGTACCTACACCCACACCTTAGAAATGAGTGCATACTAAGGAGAGAGGAAAAAATAAAATCAATCCTGAAGTAAAAAGAGCTGGCCCATTAACCAGGTTGTCAGGCAAGTAAATTCTCTGCTCATAATTACTGCTTTAGCCTCTCTTGTTTAGAAAGAGGAGAACACAGGGGCATTTCCAGGAAAAGGATTCACACAGGGATCTGTTGTTTCAGACCTCAAAAAAGCTACACTGCATTTCTTTCAGCCAGATCAATGAGCACGTCTTAATTGACAGGTTTGTTTACACAAGACTGTACAAGCTGTCAAGGCCCATCAGCACTGGATGGAAAGCAGCTAGCCACCCACTCAGCTCCACACTGCTGACGCACTACCTCGTCTGACAATCCCTGACAGCACGAGAGGCAGGAGCCCTTTTTGTCACCCTCAATGCAAGAGGTAGCTCGGGAAAAAGTCTCAAAAATAAGCAGCAGCAAGTTTCACCCATCTCCTCACTTTCATGTTTCTGTTCATGAGGGCCTTTTTACCTGTTTGCATAGAAAATGAGACAGCCCAACATTGCCTCTGCCTTCAGAAGTCTGTGGAGTTTTATTCATAGCTGTTGACATTGCTGGTTTTTAAACCCATATGACTGGTAGAACATTGAATCCCAGATAAATCACTTCCTTTCAGCAAAGTCTGGGCACAACTGAAGTGTTTCAGCCATACTGAAGGGCAGCAGCTTGCAGTGTTACATGGAATACATCTGTGGAGATACAAGACAAAGAAGTTCTTCCAATACCACAGTAGATAATCCACAGTTGCAAAAGAAAATTCTTCCCCCAGAAATAAGTAATTATTTCAGCTGAGTAACTGTAGAGATGAAATTGAGTTTATTATAAGGCTTCTTCTATCAAGTGCACTACTGATAAATAATGAATTAGGCTGAGCAAAACAAGCTTTTCTCTGAAAATGAGCCCAGCATTCTAGAACCACAGTAAATACTTGTGTTGAAGCCATCAGACAGCAGAACCTTGTTCAGTCACCACCATGGGAGCAGTCAGTAGTGAAGTGCACACCCAGCTCACAGCCCCAGGAGCCCCCTCTCATACAACACTGAACGTTTCTACACAGAAGAGAGCCCAGAAGAGAGCCCAGCCTCTTTCTTCCCCTTCCCAGGTGCTGAAGTCAGAGCCAGAAACTCCCCAGATTCCTGTCCTTTTGCCTTCCCCCTTTTGCTGCTACTCCTTGGTGGTGGTAACCTCAAGTAATTGGTTTGGAGAAGGGGAAGAAAGAAGACACAAACATTTTCAAATGCAGAAAGGAGAAAAAGAGGTCACAAAGAGGCACTTCAGAGTATTACAGCCTTTCTATTCAGTACTTCTAGCCAGTCCAGCTGCCTCTCCCACATTTTGGATTAATCCTTAGGATTTTCTTTGGTTAAGAAAGATTTCTTTAAAGGAAGGTCTGCAATCCACTCATGGAAGAAAATGGAAACCAATAATTTCACCAAGAAAGCTTTTTAAAAAGCACAGAGCAGAAAAGCAAGAAGCACTCATAAGCGGTGAAAACAAACTGCGTGCTCACGCATTCACAGTGATGTTTTGTTCGGCAAATAAATCAAGCACAACTTCTCCCAAAGGAATCCACAAAGAAAGTCAAGCAATAACAAGAAAGGTGAATTAAGATTAGCTGTATCTCTGGCTCTGAAGTTGATCAAAATAAGGATGAAAGGCACCAGAAAGCCTTGCAACATAGTCATCCTTTCACTGTAGTTTGTTACCTACAAATCATGCAGGTAGCACATGGGTTACTCACTGAAACCCTTGACTTTCAGCATTAAGTGTACAACAGCAGTTCCCACATGACAAACATTGCCTGTAGCAGCTGCTAAGCTTCAAGAATAGATGTCAGGCTAAACAAATCTAAAAATCTACCTTTAGATTAAAAGGCAGAACAAGAAAAACACACTGGGGCATGTATTGTTAAACCTGCTGTTGAGTACTTTTAAAATTAAGCAGACTTCAGCACACTACAACCAAGCATAATTTAGTTTCTCCAGTGTCACCCCCCCCCCCAAAGAATATTACTTTCACTCCTGTAATTATAGAATTAGTCTTCTATACAAAGGCCTTCTAACAGAATTGCTGTTCTTTTTGGAAATCATAGTGCTATTAAGCTTCTGTTTAAGAGGGAGTAACACTTCTTGGGGATACTGATACATATAGTTAAAAATATCTGAAGAACTAGAGTTTTAATAAAGCCAAGGACACGTAGGACTTTCTGCTCATCATTACTTTGAAGATGGCGTTTTATGGCACTCCTAGGGTGGCAAGAAACGCCTCTGTCTTACACTGCCGGGGCCCAGTCTGAATTCACACAGCGGCACCTGGCACTTGAAGCGCTCTATAGCCGCAGCAGTGACTTCGCTAGCCCAGGTCCTCGCCTCGTCATAGCCAGCACTAGAGGGCCCACCTCGGCTGTTGAAACAGCGCAGGCTGTCCAGCTTCCCAGCCACTTGACAGTACACAGCAATGATCCGGCCGGCATGTCCTCAGGAAAGCAAAAAAAACACCCTATCCCATCAACTAAAATCTTAGCATTAATTCCTGTTATCGAACTGTAAACATTTTGTACTAGGTAAAATAAAAGATCCAACCCTCTTAATAATCCAAATTATACCTTAGATCACAAACAAACCAGCCCTACAGCTACTATGAAAGAAATAGTATTCTCTGCCTACATTATGGGACTTCAACAAAACACCAAGATGAATCTGTTATACTGCAGATGCAATGTTACTCCTACGGATGCAAATGCTCTGTGCTTTGAAAAGCACAACTTTAAAGGCTGTTTGAGATTTTCAGGCTCCTGCCTTACGAACACCAAAACAATTATTAATGAATAATAAAACCAAAGGGAGAGTTTCCTCCTGCAAAACATTTTTTCGCCATGGTACCTGCTAATAAAGAAGCAGTTATTCCTTTTCCCTTGGTTGATCTTCTTTTATTATCTTCAGGTTTGTTTCTCTGGCCCTACAAACTTGATCCTGTGTTTCCTTTCCACTGCATCTTCCTCTGAGACAGGCTTAATAATTGCCCTCTTCCTTGCAGTCGGTCTTTTTTCCTACAAGTGCTTAATGAGCACTTTTAACCTGCTATTGCCATGGTTCCTTTTAACCAGGAAGGGCAGGGGAAGACACAACTCTCAACCACTGTAGCAGGTCGGTGGATAAAGAACTGGCTGGATGGCCGCACACAAAGAGTTGTGCTCAATGTTCAGCTGGAGATCGGTAAAGAGTGTTGTCCCTCAGGGATCGGTGTTGGGACCGGTCTTGTTCAACATCTTTGTCAGTGATATGGAGAGTGGGATTGAGTGCGCCCTCAGCAAGTTTGCTGATGACACGAAGCTCTGTGGCTCGGTTGATACATTGGAGGGAAGGAATGCCATCCAGAGGGACCTTGACACACTTGTGAGGTGGGCTGATGCCAACCT
>JASSUY010002935.1:0-10647 GCA_032466535.1 Forpus xanthops | reverse complement strand
GGAAGAAATTCTTTACTGTAAGGGTGGTGAGGCACTGGAATGGGTTGCCCAGGGAAGTTGTGAACACTCCATCACTGCTGGCATTCAAGGCCGGGTTGGACAGAGTCTTGGGTGGCATGGTTTAGTGGGAAGTGCCCCTGCCCATAGCAGGGGGTTAGAACTAGATGATCTTAAGGTCCTCACCAACCCTAACTGTTCTATGATTCTATGAAAATTCTGAATTATTTTTAAAACCTGAACACAACCTAACCTAAGTTTAGGTATATACACAAATATCTGTGGGTATAAACTATCCTCTACTGAATTTTAAATTGGAGCCTTCTAAAACCAGGATGGGAGCAATACGTGAAGTTACTTCAGTGATTTTTCCTTATTCCCTTTAGCTCCTCAGGAGCTACAGACTGTCCCTTTGAGAAAATATTTTCAATTTAAGTGACATGCATCAACAGCAACAGAAATAACGTTGCTTGTGTAGGTAGAATCTCAAGCAACTACAAATGAAATAAAACAGGATTTTGATATATGACTACCAACTCACAAGACAGAAACCTCATCTAAAGTACTGCATAAGCATATGACACAACAAATGCTGATCATTGTAAAGATGCATTTAATAAGATGATATATATTATCAAAAAAAAAAGCAGCTGCCTTTTCATCCACTAATAATAATTTATTGTTTTGCTAAATGAAATGCAAGTTAAATGAAATGCAAATAGCCCTTAACAACAACTTCTTTAATCTCAATTAGTTATATAGGCAGAGAGGAGAGTCTGAACTCGCTACACACAGTTGAAAAAATTCCATGCACTGAAGATAATAAAACCAAAGCAGATATCTAGGGCTTCACTCAAGCCTTGCAAGACAATCACCAGAGCTCTTCACCAGGACTTAGCAGTCTCCTGCATCCTGCTCAATAGCATCCCCAGCTGTTCTGACCGATCTATGGAGCAGTTATAACTCCCATTTAGCCAGGACTTTAGCCACTGTTCTGAGATGAAAAACAAAGTAAATCTGAGCATAGAGGCCAACATCCAGTTCTATCTGGTTTACATCTAAACAGCTACTTCCCTTGTTCCAAAGGGGCCTCAGTAACCAGAGGTCTAACCCCTGTCAGTCCCTCTCCCCCCAGGTGAGCCAGAAAAGGTTCTGCACAGGGCTGGTTATGTACAAGTTCACGATTTTACAAAAGGGTGCCCAAAGCGATCCGGCTATTATTTCACTGCATCATCCAATAGACTTTCCTTTTTTATCAGGTATTTGATGGAAAGATTGTTCAGAGCTCTTTTCCCTATGAGAAGCTTATCAGCTGGTAATACGGCAGAGCACAAATTAAACTCCTTGAATTAAATCAATACTGCAGCTGAGACCGATGCTATGGCATATCAAATACAGGCTGAAAGGGAAGTATAGCCTCAAAACAGAAAAATTCACACAAATGTACACACATATAGCCAGGACGTAAGATAAAGTTGCAGATACCCTAGGCTTAATCCCCTCAAACTGAAGATCTGCAGGTACCACCACCCCTTCATCATGCTGGAGAAGACAGACCTGCACACAAATGAAACAGACTTCAGTCTTGCAAGCAGTAAACTAGTGCATCAAATGCAAATACTTATGGATCCATTAATGCTACAATAGCCTGCAAAGCACCTTTATTGAGCACCCACAGGTTAAAGCAAAGAAATTGTGAATCTTCATTAACCTGCCTGCTAAAAGGGTTAAAAAAACCCAAACAAACCCACTTTGCTAGTAGGGTGTTGTGTCCCAAGACATCTGCTCTCATACAGAAATCTTTTCCATTGTCCCAAAAGCTTCAGCAGCAGCGACTTCCAATTTCTCAGAGAAAATTGTCTGTTCAGCTCCATGAGATTCTACTGAACCTGGGAACTGTGTAAGTCCAATAGAAAGCAAGTTATGGAGAAGCCTCCAGGAAGAGATTTTAAGCTGCGCATATCAACAAACCACTGTAAGACTCCGATCACCAGCACAACTCTGCGATGTTGCTGCAGGCCTTTCTACCGCAGCTCTTCCCAACACTCCTCCTGCAGTTAGCCTTAACATTGCTAACCCCTGACTGATCTTTGAAACTCTAACATCATACCGATGGCAAGAATGAGAAAAACAGAAAACATTTAAGTGGAGTGGGTATGGCCTTGTCTAAGTCACAGAAAGACCAAATGTGATCAGCTAGCCTGTATCTCTCCCAGTCTTTGCCATCGGTAATCCATGAGTCAACAATCCAAGTGAACAACAGGTTGTGACACAAGCTTTTCCCATGCTTAGGCATTCCATACACAAATACAAAAACATCAGTTTCAGAAGCTCACTGTCAATTCTGGTCCTTCAAGAATTTAAAATGGGAGTGCCCCAACCGTGCAACACGGTCAATAAAGCATCGCTTGGATTTACAAAACAAAGCCAGTGTGCTGGCAGCATTTTCCAAAAGCATTTGAGTCATTTACTCAAACTAAGATGATAGTTATTGCCCTATCACCTGCAGTAAGAAGTCTACAAGGTTCTCACTTTTATTCACACAAGGGAGGCTACTTAAGCCTTGAAATTTACGAACAAGGACACCTACAGCGCAAGGCAAATACTAAACCCAGCTACTCTCCTTACAGTTGATCTGATATACAAATGTGACTTCTAAAGTTGTTATGCACTACTACTCTACAGAGTGTAGACAGTATGGTTGAGATCCTACATTTATCTGAGCAAAGAAGCGTTATCTGTGTAGCTAGGTAGCTTGTGACGCTAGGAAACCCAGAATGTTCCTATGCTCTAGTACTCAAAGGAAAGTGGGCTAACACAAGTTTTACTTGAACAGACTCCTACAGCTGTGTGAGGCAGAAAGTCATCAACTGCCGCATTAAAAGCCATAGAAATAAAAAGAACAGCCCACAAAAGTGTATCTTTAAGACACCACGCTCACCACGTACTAGTCAGAGAAATAAATAACCTGCTTAATAAATTTTGTGACTCTCCAGCACAAGGAGGACAATAACCCTAGATGTGAAAATAGAACTTAACAACTGATCTAATAGCCTCATTCTGTGTCTTGAAGAAGTCCTCCAGGTAGTTCACAGATAGTGGTGGGAGCATGTGTCACAGAACAGATCACAAGACTTTAAAATAATCTATACTTCAATTGAGTGTCCCTCAAAACTAAGAACTCCAAAACAACCCATTTTAGTCACCACCAACCAAAAGTCTTCTAATAATTGTGCATTACTCACAACCTTTTGTCATAACTGAGTAGCCGAGCAGAAGGTTTGTGCAGGACAGGGCTCTCTTACTCTCCTCAAAGGAGATGAGGAACAGCTGCCCATGAGGTGTATCCTGTACTCTGCATGTAGAGACTGAGGCTATGCCTCTGAAGGACTGGATTCCCAGTTTACAGTGCAGTCTCACTAATAGAATCACAAGTAAACCATGCCTCTACACATGAGAAAAACCTATTCCACACCTTTCAGAGTTGGTTTTGCAACTGCTCTAGGTCAGCTTGCTGGCTGATACATGGAAAACAGCCATTCAAAACTGGATGAAGCAGAGTTTTTTACCTCTTGAAGGATTAATAGCTTTTACCTTCAAACAGTTCTTCTTCCTTCATCAGTTGAGATCAGAAGCAAGAGAAAAAGCTATTTATAAAAGAAAAAAAAAAAGAAAGAAAGAAAGAAAAAGGTGCCTGACAGGACCAAAATAAAAAGCATTCTCCTAAAAAATTAGAGCAGGTGGCTGACACTACCTGTCAAAGCTTGCTAACATTTGGGCTTGCAGCCAGCTCTGCAAAGGCATTTCGTTTTCTGTTTGATTCACTTAGAGCCTCTTCCCTACAGTGGTTTGTGAGGAAAGTGGAAGAGGTCAGCTTGTGTGCATGTTCATCTGGGCACTGAGCTTGGAGAGAGTGCCAGCTGGCTTACCTTTTTCTACAGATCCATTCAAGGATACATCTGAGGTTAGAAAATGGGGCTCATTGTATTTCTGTAGGTTCTGCAATCTGTACTCCTGTGGGATGACACTGGCACCCATGCTGACAAAAAAAGGTAAGTGTTCATGGTATATGTGAAACAAGCTATATACCTTGAAGAAAACCTGCTATTTGCATGCTAAAGGGGCTGCAGGTGGTGCTGTGAATCTCAGCAGTGCTTCAGTGAAGAAACTGCGGTGGGATATGACAAGAGGCCAACAGCCTTTACTTGCCTGTATTATCTCAGAGCATGCAAAATCTTAAAAACTAGTGCAGTAGCAGATTCACCAACTTAAACTCTGCTAAGTTACATCTCAACACCAACTGGAAACCGGAGCAATGAGCTCCATCACATCATGGAGACATCTAATTCAGGCTGCACTGTGCCTCCCGCAAGGAGAAATGCTTTAGAAGCTGCCAATCTTCCCAATCACACCAACTACTCTTCACATACAGCCAGACATCAGCACTTACCAATTTGAACAGATTGAGAAAGCCACCGACTGCACCCTGCAGGCAGGTGCCTTGCTACTGCCAGATTTAAGTTTCAGCACAGCTAGAGCCAGTGCCACAATCAGCTCAGGGCAGAGCAGAGTAGAATTGCAGAACTCAGCATGAGGAATACTTAAAGAAGTGTATTTATCACTCATTGTGCAACAAACAGAATGATATTTAGTTGACAGGTAGAGGGTGGGCGGTGATCAGTATTGATGTTTGCAGAAAGAGTCAAAATAAGCATTTTACTAGCACACTTTTTCCTCTCCATAAACTTTCCTAGCTAGATATTAGTGCTACATCACTTTTCATGTGAAAGCTCCAGAGCTGGCTTGCAAGGCTCTCTATATTCACTGGTCACATGTAGGGAATTTGAAGCAACTCCAGAAAATGTGACCACACACTAACATTTACTCAGATATTGTATGAGCTTCCAATACACTCAATATTTTCCTATTTTCCCCATTGTGTCTAATGCACACAAATGAAAATGCAAGCTAAAAAGAATTTATTCAGCAGTACATTATGACTTTACACATATGCTGCAAACAACACAGGGTGACCTAGTTTAACAGCCTGAGCCACAGAATTATTAGTTTCCTGCCATGCCTGTTCTGAGTATCCTTGAATACCTACTTCCCCCTGTACATCCATCCTTAAAACAGAAGAGGGCAAAAAAAGGGAAAAAGCTGTTTTTTAAACAGAACTCTATTTGGAACAAAAGGTGGCAGTTCAAACCCTTAAGAACAAGTAGCATCTGCTTACAGCTCTGCAGTATAAACAAACTGCAAGCTAGTGAAAGCATACTGAACTTGTCCTGGAAAAAAAACCAAACATGTCTCCCCCAGGGAAGGAGATGATGGTTATGCCTTAGGAACAGAGATTTTGTTGTCTTCCCTCTATTGATTTGGTTTCATGACATAAGCTGCTTTATATGCAGCTTTTCCTGTTGAAAAGCATGGCACTCAGGCCACAACACTGACCTTTTCTTCCAAGTTAACAGCAAGATTCACTAGTCTGTCTAAACTGCAAAAAGCAGCATAAGGAGGAAAGCCTTGAGCTAGCTAAAACCAAGCTGCTAGAATTAGTTACAACACTTGCGGGCTTCAAAAGTTGCTTGCTGAGTTCAAAGACAGGGCTAATTTACACCATGTACAATGTCATTTTCACATGGCCAAGCAGCTTTCAGGAGCCACATTTATAGCTTAGAACATGATTTTGCACCATGTAGATGTAACTAAGTCTGGCGCACATTAAGTATCCTTGCAACACAGAACATGGAACTAGGCAGATACACTAAGCAGATTAAGCAACAGTGACTAGGATGAGCTTCACAAAGCAACCAAGCAAACTTGTGAAAGAAGACACACTCTATCAGTTACTAAATGCAAAGATATCACCCTCTGGTCTAGGGACTGCAAGGATGAATTGGCCATTAAACACAGGATGATTGCATTCTGAATGCCCAAGCTGCAACATCTGCGCCTTGTTCCCTCTGCTCAGAACATCTCCCATGTCAGGTTTGCCTCTCACTGCTCTTTTGATGTTTCATGCATCTCTCTATTCCAGTTCTCTACCCAGTCTCCCACTCCTTGCTTTCAGTTCACATTTCTTTCACCCCCATTGGTATTATCTGTGTGAGGAGACTTCATCCATTAGCACTCTCCCACATTTACAATGCTGTTCTTGCTTTGAGTTACAGAAGTGATCTCAGAGAGATCTTTTCTCAGACTGTGACCATGATGGATAGAGTACTCCTTATGACCCTGAAGTACTTCGAACATTTACTATTTTATCTTTGCAACCAAATGTCCCAAGCCCCCTGAAAACCGAGTTCAGGTTCTAACATCCAGCAACTCCTCTCACAAAATCCAGGCAAAAATATCAACTTCCACAAAATAAGTCATATTCCAGGGGGAAAGAGCAACATGACAGTCAGAGGCCATATCTACTATGCTGCAAAGGACATGAGGAAAACAGGTCTATAACAGAACCAGAAAACAAATATGTCAGCTACTTGGGTAAGGTTTACTTCTCCATGCACTGCTTAGGCTCTCTATTTACACAGTCTTGAGAAGGAGCTACAGCCTAAATTAAAAAGTTTTGCCAACTCTCTACAGTTCCCCATTATACAGTGTAGTGGGATGACATATTAAAGACTTCACAGTGACTTTGCATCTTCCTCTTTTCCTATTAATTTCCATACTGCTGCAGTCCTTTATTCTCAGCTTTCTCCAGGAATTATTATCTTGTCCATCTTCTCAGAACTGCCTTGCCTTTTGAGTCACTGCCAATTATTTTTTTTAAGGAGCAATATAAAATGATGAGGATATTTACAGATATATTTAAAGCAGACAGCTCATCATTTCTCTATTACATCTTCTAGAATTTTCAAGACACAGCATGTGGAACACTGCAGAGTGCCATTTGCATATCAAAGAAGATACAAGGAAGTTTAATGCTTTGGCTAGCATCATAATCAATATATGCTATGCAGTATACCAAACTAGCCCAACATCAGACCAGTGCTAGCAATTTTACCCTTTGTAGCTCAAAGTGCTGCAGAGTGCCTAAAGAACCCAGCCATCAAGGTAGCTGTATTTAGTTCACACAAAGCCGTGTCACTGCTTCCAAAGAGAAGAGTAAGAAAGAATGCGCTGATAGTTAACATTGCCTACAAGAAGCCATTCATTGAAACGGCTGACAACTCATCTCAAAGTCTTTCAAAATCCATTAGAACTCAGAAGAAAGTAGAAGCTTTTCTTGTGTGAAGCTTTCTTACTGAACAATTTCTCTATTTTGCACCAGAACTGAGAACCATCCTTTTCTATCATCAATAACTTCCCCAGTAACCTTCAGAAATGAAGACAAGTAGGATGCAGCTACTCAGTT
This sequence comes from Forpus xanthops, assembly GCA_032466535.1. NCBI lineage: Eukaryota > Metazoa > Chordata > Aves > Psittaciformes > Psittacidae > Forpus > Forpus xanthops. The sequence goes on along the minus strand of JASSUY010002935.1, from coordinate 3,287 downwards.
TCAAACACCAGAAATCAGAAACAGGATTTTCCTGCATCACATCTGAGAGTCCAGCCCCCTGGATAAATCCAATCCAACTGCATGCAGAGGGAATTCTCCACCTCTAACTTCCACAAAGTCTGCCTGGGCCTTGAGCAACCTTCAGCTAACAAAACATCACTTAAAGTGGTTGATTCCTAACAGAATACTGACTGGTGCGGGCTGTATTCCAACACAGGCACTAGCAGATGGACTAGCAGCTCTTCTCATCCACACTGCTGTTAAAAGGGTTTGCAGTATGGTAGGGGGAAAAAAAAAATCTGAGTAGAGGCACTACACACCCAAAAGTAGCTCACCTCTTAGTCAATTAAATATACACCAGTGGAGCCCAATCTCCTTCATCACTGCCACTGTTTAAGGGCCTGACTATGGGCAGTGCTTTGCTATAGTCTTTATGAAAACAAGCATTACCATACAGACAGGAGAGCTGTCTTTAAGTTGCATTCTCACCAGACTATCATGTAAGACAAGCTTTAGAGTTTGTGTACTTGTTCAAGACTAAGTGCTCTTTTGCCTTTTACACTCTTCAGAGACATTCACACCTTTGTTTGAGCAATGCTGAGAAACCCAAGTATTACACATAAAAATATTCCATGCTACGTATTAAATACTTACGCAGTTTCACCTAATATCATATATTTTGAACTCCTGCATTTTTTTCTCCACGGGCTGGCAGTGTAATTTCAGTCTGAGCCAGAAGAACAACCAACTTCATACCAGTTGCTTGTGACCTGTATTGACAAGACGCTATTCATCCATACCAAAACAATTTTTGTTCTTTAACCCATCCCAAAAAAACCCAGCTATTTCTAAACCTGAAAGCCATTTTCCTTTTCAAAGCCATCAGGGCTGGTGACAGCCATACAATGCTGGTTCCAGAAAACCAAGAAGAAGTGGGAGAATGTAAGGGGAGAAGAGCCCGCTGCAAACAAGTCAGCATCATCCAATAGAAGATAAAGCACCTCTCCTTTGCCAGGGAAGAAGAAATAAAGATAAGCCATCTTTCAGCTCCAATCAGGTATTTCCCATACAAAAAAATAAATCAGGTATATTTTAATAGCAAGCCCTGTTTTACCAATGACCCAGGCCTCAAGGTTAGCAATAATATTCTCCAATTAGTCTTTTCCTTAACTAGACTCCTCCATCCAAGGGTTCCTAAAATTTCAAGGATCTTGAGCAGTTTCAGATTCATATCAGAAGAATACCTTTTTGCAACAGCCAACTCCAATAAAGTACTCTGGGTGACAGAGAATAGCAGAGCACAGGCCACCACCCCATTTAAGATGGCAGCTCACCACATCTCACACTCTCCCACATCTGCCATACACATCAGCTTCAGTCTGGCTTTTTGCAAACCCCCATTTCTCCCTTACCATGTCAAGCTGCTGATTTTTCATAGCAGCTGCTGCTTATCCCCCCCCTCCCCAGCCCTGATCACAGTCAGGGCTGCAATTAGCCCCTCATTAGCTCTGCACCAGGGCAGCTTGCCATGTCATTTTCCCTCCTCCAAAGCCTTAATGCTGATGCACAGTGAAACTGGAATTTGCCATACTGATCGTAGTATTAACATCACAGAAAATGTACATTAATGAAACAGGATTTTGCATAAGCAATGCATTCCCTAGTAACCACCTTAACCTTGAAAGAAGTAAAGGACTGATAAAAGGGGAATGTCCAGCCCAAGAAGGCATGGATAACTAGACAATTACTAGAAAAACAAAAAGCCAAAAAAAACAGCAGTACCTGGGTGAAAGGTAAAAGTGGCATGGGGAGTTCATGACCACTAACTCAATTCAGGACAGAAAAAGCCTGGTGTCGTCCCCCCGAGTATGTGCACTACTTTACATAACAAGGGAGGACAATTTAACCAATACAACACTAACCGATAATATATTTAGTAACTTCTGACCAATGGAAAGTAATTTCTTTGCTCTGTAAAATGTATATTACTTGATGCATGCAGAACTGAGGTGTTAGCTTTGTGGAGCTGCCACCTAACACCCTATCTCATGCAAAATAGCAGATACATAAAATACCTTGACTCTGTGTGTATACTGGTATTTTGCATGATGGGTAAATGATCCCACTTCTGGAACAACAATGCTGCAAACTGTGTGTGAAAAGAAACTCAGCACTTAACCAGTGGCCTGGTGTTTTCTGTCACTGAAGCTTGTTGTAGGTAGCTGGCTGACAAAGCAGTACCACCACCCAACTGTGAGTACAGGCACATTATGCATTGCTTCTTCACCACAGGGCCAGCACACTTCAGGAACACACAGCACTTTTGTTGTCAAGAGTGCATAGGCACAACAAAGCTGAGATGGCAGGAACATGGTCTCTGTGGAAGGAACACATTGCAGGAAAGCCCTGAGTGAATACTTTGTCATCGTGGCATGGACTTGGCAGCACCAGGTTAACTGTTGGCCTTTATGATCTTAAAGGTCTTTTCCAACCTAAACAGATCTATGATATTTCATAAGCCCTGAGGCATGTTTGTTGTTAGTAAAATAGCTAACAAGATGCTCACAGCAATGTACGTAATCAGAGAAAAAAATCTCTACTGTAAAACGTTACTGCCATCACAAGAATTCGATACACATCTGTATATCCTTCACAAATTCAGTCATGGTTTCTGCTAGGAACAAATCAGAAACCTGGCCTGCTGCTGTGCAGTTCAAGCATGCTCTGTGGAGAGACACTGGTATGGGTAGGGATCAGCAATCCTGACAGGAGGGGCTGTGCAAGCTGGACTTCTGGAGCCTGGGGAAGGAATAGTTTCAGGGGGACATAAAAGCAGCCCCCGAAACTACGAGGTGCTTACTGAGAAGATGGACCAGTGCTCTTTATTGAGATGCTCTGTGGAGGAAAAGAGGCAACAGACATAAATGAGAACAACAGGGTTTAGATAAAGAAACTCATTTTCACTATGAGAATAGCTAAGTACCGAAGTTATCTGTAAGGGCCCTTCTGGCTAGAGGGTCCCTGTGATGCTACTAACCAGCTGCCTCCTCACAGCCAGGCAGAAGCCAGCCGCTGGATGTCACTCTGCACTCACTGATCAATGCGGCTTCCTCACAGGCAGAGGATCAAATCCTACTGCATCGAGGCTTTCTTAATGTCGTGGTTTAAGGCCCTCGAACTCAGGCAGTCCCTCTCTCACTCACTCCCCCCTCTTTCTTCCCCCAGTCCCAGGGGGATGGGGAGGAGAATCAAAAGAATGCAACTCCCACAGGTTGAGATAAGAACAG
>JASSUY010002923.1:0-31894 GCA_032466535.1 Forpus xanthops | reverse complement strand
GGTGCCCCCCCCCGTTCCGGTGCCGCTCCCGTTCGGCTCCCATGCTCGAGAGCCGGGCAGCGGAAGGCAGCGGTGGAATGACCTGCGCCAGAATCCCGGGGCCCTGGGAGCCCCCGTGCAGCTGTCGGCACCCGACGGGCCCCTCCGGCACCCTCAGAGCCGGGGTGCGGGCTGTTTGATTTTGCGTCACAGGCGCTGTGCCGTTAGGGTTTAAACCTTTACAGGGATAGTGGCTCGAACGTGGCACCTGTTTCTGGCTTTCACGCGGCTTCCCACCCGCCTCAGCCTGGTGAAGATGATGGGAACCTTGGCTACCTGCTCAGCTCCTGTAGGTCTCCCAGGGCACAGAAGTGCTTTGCTGCACATCCATGCCAGTAAAGGCCCCACCACAGTAAGTGTGGAACATCTGCACACTTAGAGTATGCTACATCTACACCACTGTTTTTTACGTAAGTAAAGCAGCAAGAGAGGGGGATCACTGCCAGCCAAAGCCACAATGCTGGCACGGCTCAGACAATGGCAGAAGCCCACACATCCAACCCCAGAGAGCTGAAAAGACTTCCAGGCTCCTGAGGCAAACTATCTAATTTCAGACATGGTTTCTTACATGGCATTGCATTGCTGGTCTGGTGGTGCTGTGGCCTCAGAGGAGGCACAGACCCACACACTGAGCCCCCTGGTCCCTCAGAACAGTCACGCAGCTGGGAAGTACAAAAGCCCCAAAGCAGATGTTTTAATTTCATTTTTTAATGAGCTGCATCAATGCTATTCAAGCAGAGTTGTCGCGGTGCCGGGTGAATGCCTGCCCGGGCAGACGCAGTGCCAGCAGGCACTCAGCGCACATGAAAGCGGTAAGCAGGACATCAGGCAGAGCCTTCCATCTCTGTGTTCAGGGAAAAGCTTCCAGAAGAGAGGACAGTGGAGCAGCCTCATCTCTTTCTGTCTGCTTATGAGCACTCAGAGCTGACCTCTTGGGTGTGCAGAACCTCAGTAGAGGCGAGAGAGGACACATACAGACGCTGGGGATGGAGCAATGCTGAATTTCTGGACATTTTTAGACTTTAAATACAAAGGGCCAGATCTGATTCCTAGTCAGGAGGCCTGCTGATGTGGTAGCAACATATGCCTACAGGCCTGCACCAGCAAACACCCGAGACCTCAGTCTAAGTTCCAGGTCTGCAGGACCAACTCACTGTGTTTGGATGCTGCCCCTTGTAAGGCAATGCCTGCAGTGTAGCTCAGACATCACAGACTCCTAGCAATCTGAGAAAGCATCAAGACAAAACCAGAAAACAAACCTGGGGCTGTGTGATGAAAGGTTTTTCATGGGACTGATGCTTGTATGTCATGTCTCATACCCTTTCCTGTCCACACAGAGGAGGGCACACAGCAACAGCAGGGCTTCACGTTTGCACTTCAGGGTTTCTTCACCCATTAGCTTTAAATCAGTCAGTTACTCTGCAAAAGTCAGAGCGAGAAAAAAAGGGGAAGAGCAATAGAACAGCAAAGCATAACTCAAGGCTGGCAAACTACCATTAGCAAGGGATTATTACATTTCTCTGTTACATAGAGAAATTCTAATGGATAATACAGAAAGCAACAAAGTTTGTCGCTGGTCTGGTGCTGTGTCACTGCATGCTGGAGTTACATCTCAGATGGGCAGTTAAGTTGATCCGTGGGCATCATTTTCTCAGTGTCAATCTTGTAGGACTGGAGAACACTCTTCAGGTGCTCCACAGTTTCTGGGTGCATGTCAGGAGCTCTTGATAAAATCCAGGCATAGTCAATGTGGAAGAGCCAGAGAATGTTGGTGCAGGAGTAAACCAGAGAGTAGTTTTCATAGTCGGTGGAGATAACCCAATAAGGGGCTGAATGCATGACTAGGAGAAAGAAAGGCACCGTGAACATGATGCATAGCTGACTGCACTGTTCTGCAGCGCTAGAGCCACAGCTCCTGGTGCTGTTCCCACTTTGGCTGCTCCTGAGCCATGTAACTGTGGTCAGTATAGGGAGCTATAATTTACAAAAGCCTAAAATAAAAGCCTGTCAGGACTCCTTGTTCTGTCCACCATACATTGAGCAAGCCACAGAGCCCTGGCTAGGAAGATCTTGCTGGAAAGTTAACACTGACCTGATCAGCTCATCCAGGCCACCAAAAGCCGGCCCAGCTTGCACTCATGTGAGGGTGCTTGCTGTAGAGCTGGGAGCTGACACTGATAATCTGAAGAGCACAAACTGCCACCTCTCTCCACACCACCCACTGCCCCAAGGTGCTCTGCTCATGGAACTGGAACCCAGGTGGTGGAAATTAGTATGGTTCAGTCCATCCCACCAGCACCAGCCACCTGGAACAGATCCTGTTCTCCATCAGTCTGCTATGTCCAAAGCATTTGCTCCAGTGGGGGACAGCCACTCTGCTTCAAACCATCAGGCACAAAGCAGAGGTGGGTCCAGTAGGCAGGCAGTATTTGTTTCTGATGCACTTAGGAGTGCAAAGTGCTGTTTTCTTGAGGCTCACATCCAGTAAGGATGATTGGGATTGCACAAGTTGTGGGTGAAACAGCTGCAGGTGATGCCTTAGCAGTGCATAATTAAGACTGGCTGTGCTCATGAACAATAATTGCACCTCCTTTGCAAGTGCCCTGCTCCACCCGTTTCTCCAAATAACCTGTGTGTGTGAGTGCTATGAAATAGCCAAGGAAAAGGTGTGAGAGAGCAGAATAAAAAGGGAGCCAAGGCAAGGCTTCTGCTCACTTTCCAAAATGCTGCTGCAGACAAAGTACTGTGCAATAGGAATAAAACACACTGCACCTCAGCAGGCTCGTTGTGTTTTTAACTTGAGAAGGGAAGCAAAGACAAACAAAAGCCATATTATTAATGGTTATTAAAAGGCACTTGTAAGCAGAGGCAGGGTGAGCTAGAAGCTATACTACTGTAGTGAGAAAAACAAGCTTATTGCTGACCCTTGTTGCAGCTCCCCCATCTTTTCCCTCCCAGTCCCCATCTGTGAGATGACCTGAAGGGACACTAATGCTGCTGGTCCTTCTTGTTTTGACATCAGCTGGTAAAGAGTGCTCCACCACTGTGGCTGTAAATGATGTATAAGTGTCACCAAACCACTGTGAGCCTCCCAGCTACACACTTACACCAGTTAAAGCGGACACCCAGCTTGGCTGGCTCCTTTACATCCATGTGCATGACTTCTCCTTCGACCTCATTGACTTTCCCATTGGAGCTAAAGAGAGAACAACAGGGTGAGAAATTAAATCAGCTCACTTTGAAATCACTCTTTTTTGCTTTCTACTCTATAATCCCTCATGCCAAGAGTAGGCCAAAACACCAGCTAACTACAATATCCCTGTAGGGACAGCTTCGCCCCTGGGGATGGTTTCAGCAGCACCCTGGGCACACCGGGGGAAATGCTCTCCCAGGTTAAACCACCCCAGCATCCCAGAGTGCCTCTCTCCAGGTGCCCCTGCCACTGGGGTATACTTCAGGGACAGTGGGACAGTGGGGCAGTGACAGAGAAGAGAGAGAGCAAGACGTCTCTGCAAGATGGGAGGATCCCAGCACTGATCTGGATGTGCCAGGAAGCAGCTCAGCTTCTGCTAGCTGTGAAAGGCATGTGCTCACCTGTGTTTTTCCCAGGGCACAGCACGTTTCTGCACACACACATTACCTGTCCCTTCTTGGTAAGCCAGGGTTTGTTTCATTGCTGGTTCAGAGCACTGCCCTGATGGCAACAAGCCCTACTACTTGAACTGCCTATCTTACAATTGCATCTTCAGCTGTCTCAAGAACTGGACGCTGCCTGTGGGGAGGAAAGTTTTGTTCTTCCCTGTGAAACAAGATCACCCAAAGAGGCAGAAGCTAATGCTGTCAGCAGCAGAGGTCACGGGGCTGATGCTGGGCCATGCACAGTGCATACCTGAACCAAAATATTTAGGGTCCTGAGCTGCTGCAGTGGTGCCACCACTGGTCAGTTTGATCTCCCACAGATCAATGTCCAGCTGTTTGCCCAGCGCTGCCCTACCAGTGGGGCTGCAGAGACAGTGCTGCGCAGTCAGTGAGCAGCATGGACACTGTTCTCTGCCAGACACAAGGGATGTGTGGCTGTATTGTTGTCATTGTGAGGCAGAACAAAGTCCCCATGCCATGCCAGGGAGCACAGGGGACAGCGCTGCATTCACTTCTTGCTCCTTCCCTCTCATTCATTCAGCCGCTCAGAGCAGCAATAGCTGCGGCTGGTGGTGGAAACAGATTAATATCTGCATCTGCCCATGCAGAAAGCCATAGGCTCAGGGTAGTTGCAAACTGTCATGTATAATAATGGGAACAATCAGTGCATTAGCTTTGCTCACTGATTTAAACTGGCAACAATTGCCGATCCCCTTAGACACCAATTACTGCAAGTACAAGATAAATGCTCCAGAAAAAGGCTGATAAATATTTGCTTAAGTAAAAATGACATATGTGCTTCACCTTCCCTGCCCCTCTTCATCAGGTCCCTTTGCTCTGGAGCATAGGGCACAGGCACCCCTCAGCTCACAGGGGCTCCAGGTGATGGCTGCCATACCCATATACAGCCCTGTGACCCTCCCCAGGATAGGGGCATCCAGCTTCTCAGCCATCACTGGAGATCACAAACCAGTCAAGAGGAGTCACAGGCTATTTCGCTCTGAAGTCACCATGTGCATGTGATCTGTTTACTCACAACTCAGCTTGGATAACAAGACAGAGACCTGGTGAGCTCTAGGGAAGTACTGGCAGAAACCAGAGACCTGCATCCCTGCCGTAACCACAGCAAAGCCCAGTATCCCAGCAAAGCTACCACAACCACAGACCAGAAACAAGCAATTTGGAGACAGGACAGGAGTGCCACCGCTGCAGGGAGGACACAGCCCGAATGCAAACACTTACAGCAGCTCCTTGTTGATCACCTTGAACTTCCCATTTTCCTTCAATGAGTAATTTGCCTGGATGCAGCTTCCTTTCTCAAAACTTGAGGGCAGCTTCTCTATCTCGTACCATTTGCCCAAATACTGACAGAAGAAAGCCCAAAGAGATGCTTTTAGCATGAGAGGACTGAGGCAGAGTGCCCTGCCTTATTTACCAGCCCAGTTTTATATGCTCAGTTCATTTGAGTCTCACTCTCTGTGGCACAGGAGGCTGTGGGGTCTAACAGGGTTGCAGACCTCTGCTAGCAGCTCCAGCATGAGGTATCAAGACCAGACCTGACCACCCTCCCATGACCCAGGCACTTTGCCATACATCCCATGCTCCCTTAGCCTAACTTGCTGCCAGCCCTGAGACTTTCAGAAAACTTTTCACACCTGGTTGATATCGAAGTCTTCTTGGACTGCTGGGTCTGGGCATGGTCCCATGTGAAACATCTGGCATTTCGCAAAGCAAAGGAGGCTGAACAGGACTGAGAGCTGCACTGCTGTGGCCAGCATGGCTGCCGGGATGCAGGCGGGAAATGGACCTGGGGAAGACAAAAATAGCTGAAATGACCTTTGGCAGCAGGGTTGGAACTAGATGGTCTTTAAGTTCCCTTCCAACCCAAGCCATTCTGTGATTCTATGTGTCAGGATTTACATAGCAGTGCAGGACAGGGAAGTTGTTCAAGAATCAAATTGGCACCAAATAAAACATGAATCGACTACTGAAAGCATGCTGCAAGGAGGGGAAGGACACACTTTCCAGTGGAGCAGAGGTGGGAGCTGTGCTGCTCACTCCCAAACAGCCCCTAGAGCCAGGATGCTGCCAATGTACTTCAGGCAGTGTGGCACCTACAGACCCTGCAGCATGGGGCTGCTCTGCTTCCTTGGCCAGAAACCCCTCCATAGGAACAGTGGTAGCATTTTGCCCAAGTTTAAAAGAAAAGCCCATTCTGCCTCCAGCTGTGGGGTATGGGCTCTGCTGTGGACACACGCGCAGCTCCCAGTTTGAATCTCATTTCAGAAACATACCTTGGCTGAGGAGGTGGAGTGATGCTCTGCTGAGGGCCAAGGATGCATGAACAGCTCTGTGATGAGGTGTCCACCCCACCGCTTTATAAGCGCACTGGGATCATCATTATTCAGCACCAGCACAAGCCACTCCCTGGTCCTCGATGTGTTGTGTTTTTTTTTGGCAGGCCAGTCAGCTGCCTTGGATCTGCAGCTGGTATGAAGCTGGAGATGGGCTGCAACTTGGCTGCTCACCCAGACGAACAAAGGCATCCCATGTGTGTGGTTATCACTCCACAGCTGTGGAGCTCTGTGCGCAGAGCTATTCGGCTGCTCTTGAGAGCCTCAGACCTGGGTGCAAACAGCAGGGAAAGGGGACAGCAGCAGCTCCTGTCCTGCTTCCTCTGTCCCAGAAGTAGCTATCACCATACTTGAAGGGGGGACATGCAACCTTCTCTGACATGGGCCATTTGAGCCCTGAAGACCCTCCAGGTCACTTCAGCATCCTCATTCCTGTTACAGTCACTCACAAGGGTACATGGGGAGGGTTAAGTAGCACGGGTCATTGCTTGTTTGGGGCGCTACAAGGCCTCTCAGTGATATGTCCTCTCGACTTTGAAATCTCATTACAGGGAAAGATGTGGTGCAATTAGTTCTGTGCTGACCTGGCAGTTTTTCCAACAGGTGCCCAGCAAATGACTTTGACAGCAGAGCAGCCATCTGTGAAGGCAGCTGGTACTGAGAGTTATACAGGGAGAGCCAAGTAACAGCCAGGATGCTCTCAGTGTTTAATTACATCTTCTTTTAATCCGATCTCTGTTGAGACTTTATTTCTAGGTGCATTTTTACATTCTGCACTTCATGCCTTACACATGCATACACATACACTTGAGCCTCTGGCTGCCCAGATACCCCCCCCCCAAAAGCAACGAATAGCCAAGTCTTGCCCCTTTCTGGGGTGTAAGGGACACACTGCCAAGGTGTGCTCTGAAACATGGCCACAGCTGAGGTTATCCCAGCACCTCGATGGCCATCACGGCTGAGTGTGGTTTATCCAGTGCAGACCCAGCAACACCAGCTGGGGATTAAGAGCTGGCGGAAGCACCACGACCCTCTCAGCAGCACTTGGGCTGGGGCAGGGGAACACTCAGGGGCTTTCCCTCACTGCAAACAGCTCCCTCAGTGGTTTGTCACAGCGTATCCCTGATGGGGTTGCTCTGGCTGCCCATGTCAAAGTCAGACCCTCTGCAAGCCCCCTGTTCATCTGCACCTCTTGTGATACAAGGAGATTAGAACTTAGAAGAACCTGACCTAGACAGTTTGAGAGCCACCATGCCATAGTGCACTGCAGAGGTGGGATACCCCACACACAGATCAGCAAGCTCAGTTTTAATCCTGAACTTGGCTGCCTGCATCCTGCAGAGCAAAAGGAGGAGAAAGCACTGCAGAATGGCCATCCTTGGCCATTTTGGCTCCCAGCACCCTGTCACCAAAGTCACTCCAGAGCAGTGAGGCATTCACCCAGCTGTGCTCCATGAAACCCACTTCAGGAGCGTGCATTCACCTGGGATACGGTCAGGAGGCAATGAGGAGCCACCAAGAGCTGACACTCCTTGAAGCAAGCATATGTCTTGGTAGGAGACACAGGGGTCCCACCTCCACCAAAAGTCAGTACTTTCAGGAGCCCCACTCCACTGTTGCTGCCAGCCAAAGGGCATCCCATGGATGCCAAGGCACCGTGTGCCTTGATGTACGAATAACGAGACCTGACAGCTGAAATTGCTGCTGGCTGCTGGGACCTGTCTCCATGCAAGTGCTGGCTGCTCCTTCCCCAGGGGCACATTTCTGGGCTCCGCCTGACCACAAAATGGAGCACACAGGTATGTGCTGCTCCTATGGTGAAATGGAGCAGGCTTGGGCTGCTGCAGCTGAGTCCCTGCAAGGGCCACCAGGACCTTCCTGTGATTGCACCTCCAGCACCCACCAGCACTGCTCACCCGCACAGACCCAGGCCCTGCTCCATGTCCTGCCAGTGTTTAACCCAGAGCAGTACTCTGCTCATGAGCCTGTCCCCCTTCAGTGCACACAAGAGCAAGGGTTTGGGGAAAAGCATAACATTATAATCACACCTAATTGTGGGGTGGGGAGATGTCATCTACACCTGGTAAGCAGGTCATACCCTGGAGCAGAGGAGGGGAGGCACATCAAAGGGCAGGAAGCTGGAACAGGGGTGGGAGGACAGGAAGGAGGAGAGCTGGGGGGTAAAACAGGGCAAAGAGCAGAGGGGAGGGGGGGAACCAGACATGCTCCGAGCACTTCATGCATGAATGAAGCCTGCCCCACATATCTGGGTGATGAGGAAGCTGCAAGATGGGTGTACGGGATGCGTGCCCAGCACAGGGAGCGTGAAGTGCTACAGGGATGAAGGACAAGGTAGCGTTGCCTGCATGGATGCAGATGGGGTGTATGGGCAGTGTGCGTGCATGGGGAGGTAGGAATGGATGCAAAGCACACCCCACACTGGGATGAGATGGCAGGAGCTTTGCGGTATGTCCAGGGGTGGGCAGGTGAGGCAGCCCATTGAGTGGAGTACATACAGGCTGTGCATGGGGTGAGCCAGCACTGGGGACATGAGGGGCATGGGGTGAGACAGCACTGCGTTTGGGGCATGTATGAATAGGCTACACTAGCCAGGAGTTTCTTGTGTTACTAAGCTATTTCATAGACAAGGCTTGCCTGGCCCTGGGAAGAGGAGGCAACAGCACTGAGTGCTACCAGCAAAGAATGCCCCCTTGTTGCAATAAAATGGAGCTGCCGATGAAATCCAGGCCTGGGACTCAGGAAGTCCTACCTGCGACCAATCTGACTTAGTGCAGAGGTGAGATGGTCCCATTGCGCGCACCCTGGGCCACCCTGAAACCAGCTCCTGGCACCTATGTAACAGGGAAGGTTTAGCTGGCCAGGCCTGGTGGGCACCCGGCTCCCCAGGGAAAGACTCTCTTATCATGCTGTATCCCCATGCTGTTTTTCTCCCTCCTCTAAAGGAAACGGGGCTTTGGGTTGGCCAGACAAGTTGCGACTTGTATATAGAAACAAAAATGAACTTGCAGGAGAAAAGGCAGAGAAAGGGAAGGCAGGTGGGAATTTTCCTGTTTCTAGGAGTGGCAGAAAGTGCTTTGAAATCTGTTTGTGCAAAATGGTGTAAAATTACAAATTACAGTTATGACAGTAAAGGAAGTAAACAGATTCTGGAAGTGTGAACTGGCCTCTGGGATATAGGAACTCAAGCCAAGGCAAATGCACAGAAGATGTTGTGATTCACATATATAAATTACTGAATAGCTCTCCACCATGGAAATTATCCAATTATGTAGTCAAAACACAAGAAACCAAAGGGAGAGATGTAAGAAGCCGGGAAACTAAAAAAGATATTACATTTAAGGGACAAACCCTATCGTGGCAGGAGGAGCAGTGGTTCTGCTGGGCTCTGAGGAAGGTTCCCTGACATGCTCAGTGCTGCTGCCAAGGTCTGAGTCCCTGGAGAGAGAAGCCAGAGGGATCCCTGTTCTTCTGAAAATAGAAAAAACAAAATAGAAGGAAAACGAAGACAAAGGGGGATAAAAGCGACAGCAGGCAGGTCTCTGCAGACTGGACTACACTGCAGAGTTGGACTGGTGATAAAGCTTTGGCCCTGTGGCGTCTCACCCCTGCAGAAGTGCTCAACATAAAAAGCAGAGTCCAAGCAGTGCACCTAATCCTGGCTTTTCAGTATGTCCCAGAATTGCCTCACATGGAGCAGCCTTTTGCTGCTAAATAACATTTAAAAACTGTTTGTTGTTGCAGTTTGCTGCTGGGTTATCACAGCACATGCCAGGTGCCACACAGGGCAGGCAGAGGCCAGGAAGCACGTAGCAGAAGGGGGCAGAGTAGGACTTCTCCAGTGGATGCGGGAGCAGATCCCAGGCTCTGATCCCAGGGTGCTGTCTGTGAATGCCTGCTCAGATTTAAATGCTGGTGTGCTACATGACCCTGGCTGCTGTAGGTGAGCCATAGCTCAGCTCAGGGTGCTGCTCCCCCTCCACCAAGCTGAGCCTACATAGGCACCCCAGTGCTTACTGCCAGGCTCCTACATTCCCTCATGGATTCATGATGCTTTTTTCAGGACTCATTAAGCAGCCCCCAGCATAATTTAAAACATAATTTAAAAGCTTTAAAAAATGTCATTAAATATACTTAGAGAGTGCCTCTGCAAAGGAACTTTGTTCTCCCAGAGGTGATGATCTGTTCACAGCACCATCAGCTCTGTCTAAGAGATGCCCAAGTAAGGCTGTTTAAAGCACATAGCCCTATTTTCTGCAGCTAAACACTATTTCAGCACCTTCATTCAGGAATGCATTACTGGAGTTACACAATTATATTTTCTATGACCTGTATACAACCTAGCTCTTTCCATGTGACACAGATTTATAATGTGTAGGTAACAGCAGCTGCGCTCACAGACAGAGAGAAAAGACTCTGCATTAAGAAATGCAGTTAAGAAATCTCCCACAGATGATGCTGTCCTGCCATCCAAGTGAAGAGCCCATCAACAGGGACAGGGACTCCTGCTGCTGCGGGAGCACTTTGGAGCCAGCTTCAAGTCAGCAATTTGCATCAGCTACCAGGAGTGCAGGAATCATGTACAGTGTTTAGGGTAGCCTCAAACCCTCCGCTATCCTCTGGTCTTACATCTCAAGACTGTTTCATATATATTTATATGTGCATCTGGAAGATCTAAGGGTGCCACTGGAAGATGGACTCTTCCACCAGCCAGGACAGCATTTTAAAGTCCTGTCTCTGAGCCACCCAGTCTCAAACCACAGTCAGAGGAAAATTCTAAGAACTGCCTTTCTGAAAGAGCAAGTCGCATCTCACAGCCTGCAGAGTGCAAAGACACTGGCATATGTGTTTGGCTTTGCCCATGAATAGCTGTACTGAGGCCAGTGAGCCCAAGCACACATGCCTTGCATTGCAACACAGGCCAAAGTGTTTGCTAGACTGAGCTTTACATTCTACAGAATATAAGTAACAAATTTGGTGGTCAGTGCTCTGACTTTGATTTAATATAGCTATGGTCTGAAATAGCACAGAGATACCATTCATAGTGAGTTTAACTTGTTGATAAAGGTGTGCAGAGAGGGGATGAGGCTGGGACTTAGTGCTGGGGCTGAGAGTATGTGAAGACGATGAGGAGGAGAGGTGCTTCCTATGTGTGCACATAGTGCCGTGGCAGTTCCCAGTAAAAGCCCCAGCACCTGCTCCACAGCAGTGCTGGCCCCAAAAAAACTCAGAGTGCTTTGTTGGGATGGAGAGACCACTGAACCCACCAAATGACTCGATCCTGCACCTCCTCTGAGCCACCTCGTGCCACACAGCCAAGCCACCGTGCTGTCTCACCCTCTTTAAAAATAGCCTTTCCCAAGCTCCCAGCATATTTTCCACAGGCACTTTCCCCCTGTCAAAGTGCACCTTGGCTATATAAGAGCACTTGATCTCCATCTTCTTCTCTGGAGGGCTGCCAGGGTACCTACATGCACAAGCATTCATGCACTTCTTTCTATAGGAAAAGAGGCCACATAGTCATACTCCAGCCACCCGCTGGATGTCTCTGGTGGGACGCAGGGATTGCCATGTCCCTCCCTGCAGTAGATGATGGAGGTGTGGGGCCTTATCAGGGCGCATTCCCTCTCCTGCCAGGTCCCTCATTAGTCATGCTTCCTGGAGACATGGGTGCACCTCATTAGAGTTGGAAAGGGAAGGTGTTTTGCTGTGGTCTGAATGCTTCAACACCTCCGAGTAGGCAGAACCCAGGAAGGGAACATAAGGACAACAGGGTGCTGGCAGCCTGCTGACTGATTGTCACAGTAACCCTGGTTAAAGTCCCACCAGGAAAATGACTTCTCCTGCAGCACTTGACCCCTCAAGGTGACAAGTAGCACCAGCACCCCTGAGAGCACAATCACTCTGGCAGGCAGGGCCTGGAGTTAAGCAGAAAAAGACCAAGAACATCTTTCACCCGAGCTACAGTTCAAGGTCCCTGGGCAAGGTGCCCGTGGGGTGATGGTTAATCCTGGCACCTGCTAAAAGCAGCACAACAGTGTTAATGTCTACCCTTATTCCTGGCACCTTCCTCCCTGAAGCTGTAAAAGTCCGGAGGACTTCATAAGCCACCTGTAGCAGTTTTCATATAGGAGACTGGAGACGACACATTTTTTGTTCTGTAACAAGAAGTAATCCAGCCTCTGGAAAGTGGGCTAACAGCTGTTCTGGCATCCATTATAACAACAGAATGAGTAAACAGCATTGTGTTGCATTGCAATATGTACTCTGGGATATTCCGCTTTCCAGCACGGTAAGGGTGGTGGCAAAGATGGCTGGGGTGGTTATGGGGCTTGGTGTAGGCAGAGTGATTTGTTCAGCACATGTAATGAGCCAGGACCAGAAGTGCTGGATCTCAGTCCTAGATAGAAGTTTTTCCACTGTACCATTAAAACAGACCAGCTCTTACCTGGTTACTCCACTGGGTGCTCTCTTTACAATCAAACCAGAAATTCTTTCTTTCATTTTACCTGTCTCTATTTTTATTGATGCCTTGGCAAACAGAGTGGAGGAAGATCTGCTAGGCTTGCAGGTGAGCAGGGCTGCTCCGGCTGTGTGCTGCAGCTGTTAAAGGCTCTGAAACTTCACTGCTGTTCACAACATCATCTGCAGGTCCTGCATGAGAAAGAGCTTTTGTACAAGGGGCCATACTAAGGGGATGGACAACCTTGTGCCATGCTGGCTGGGAACAGGAAGGCACAGGGGATGGTAAAACCAAGGAATTGGTAGGCAGACCAAAAGTTACCATGTGCTCTTCAAAGCAAACCCATAAAACTCATTGTATTTGGGCCACTTTTGTGATGCAAGGGCCATGAAACCAGAACGCTAGCAATGGCTCAACAGTACCATAGAGTCTTAGAAACACTCACTCTTAAAAATACAGGTATTTTTCCAAGAAGCCAGAAAACTTTAGACTCTTTCTCCATGTTGATTACTTGGGGCTTGAAGCTGCCTAATAGCAGTGATTCTGTCATTAAAGAAAACCTGATAATGATGTTCCTTATCAGAAGAGATCAGAAAAATGCCTCCCTCACGAAACCTATGGGATGAAAATACAAACAACTTCTCTGCTAAGGGCATCCACAGGAAAGAGGACGGGGAGAGACCCACCCTGTTACTGCTCTGTTAATAAAAGGTGCTGTGGGGTTAACTGCCCTCAGGGAACCAAATTAAACCACCCTGAGGGAAGTAAATTGCTGTGTGTTCACTGCACCATGTGTGTGATAACTGCACCTGAACACTGAGCCAAGCACTGTGCGTAGAGCTGGGCCTACACCAGCAAACCAGTGCCCCTAGCCAGCCCTGCTGCTTCTGTGCCTGGAGCTGATGAGCCGATCACACAGCTCATCGGGTCAGTGCACGGCTCTCCATGCATCCTGCTGAGTGCTCTCAGGAGCTGCTTCACCATCAAGACACTGCAAGAGAAGTCACTGCATGCTGCAGCAGACCTGTGCCCACAGCCGCTTTGTGCCTCCTAGTAGCTTCTGTCAGGGCACAAGTGTTTTGAGGTGGACACAGGTCTGCTCTCTTCCTCAAAGGGTACCAGGGGAGCAGATGATATGGCTGTATCGGTAGTATCCCTGTGGCCCTTCCAGCACCCCTGAGAATGAATTAAATGTATCTGGCTACAGGCCAGACTCCAAAGGTGGACTGGCTCTCTTACAAATTCTCCTGCTATTTGTAGTATCTCTCCAAATCCCAGGGCTCAGGCTGCTGGCTGAGAAACCTGCTGGCATTGGGTTTGGTTTGTTTCTGACATTTCTAAGCATTGTGATTGCACAGGATGCTGAAACCTCATGTTCCAAAACCACAGGCAAAAGGACAGGTGCTGCCATTGCTGTTTCACAGCACCATCATTTTGGGAGGATCTCCAAGCTAGAGAGACAAAGCCATCCTGGGTTTCCTAGATCTTAACATTTCTAAAATACTAAGCAAGTCTCCTTCCTGTGCCAGGGTGTGCTGGGTGGCACTGTTGCAGAGCTGGGTGCCAGTGAGTAGAGCACCCTGTAGAAGTACCAAGCCCGTGAAGGCACCCTGCTCCCTGCACTGCCCTGGCTGCAGGCACAGTGGCTGGGCAGCAGCACTCTGTGCAGGACCTCAGTGGCCTTTCTGACCCGTTGGAGCTGTTGTAGAGTTCTATAGTACAGCTTCCTAACCTTCATTTGACATGTTCAGCACTTAATATTTTCCAACCAATAGTGCTGATGCTTTTCTTTGGGCTTTTTTTTCTCTAGGAAGTAAAGGAACCCCCCAGGAAGCAGCCTGCTCAAGAAGCACTGTGTCCCCACACAGAGACTTTTGGGAGCAGGCAAAGCACCACTAGGGAAGCAGAAGCAAGGCCATGACCTGCAGCAGAGGCAAGCCGTCCTGGAAATCTCCTATTCCAGCGACATTTTGATTTGTGTGTTCAGGGCTGTTGTTATGTGTGAAAGCACTGCCATCACTGGCCTCCTTTCCCCAAAAACATTTCTGGCAGTGGGCAGCTCCTCAGATGCAGGTTTAGAGCCAGACATGCAAGAAGTGCTTCTCAAATCCTAAACTTTCACCTAAAATTAGTGACTGCATCCCAGGTGTCAAAGCAACAGGTTACATAGCAGACACTACCAGCACACCACGAATCAGACACACACATTATCTGGGTGGAAGCAGAAGCATTCTTTAGCTTGGACAGACTAGGCAGAGGAGAACAGCTGCTTTGTTAACACTTGGCATCCCTTGCAGATTTGTTTCTTTACCATTGCTCAGTAACCAGACAGCACCTACAGGACCACCACTTAAGAGGAGAGTGGCACACTGAAGGCTCCTGATGGTCAATGTTATCTAAGAGAAACAACATCCTGCTGACTACAAACATTCCTTCAAATGCTGGGTGCTGTCCAGCAGTGCCAAGCAGGTTCCCAGTAACACGACATAGGTCATACTTGTATTGGCTCTGCAACTGTTCAAGATCTTCAGCTACATCAAAACAGCAAACTTAGGATATCTGCCACTTGTGACACTGATAAAGACTTTTGAAGCCCAGAGGAAGAAGCATTCATTCCCATCCTCTGCATCACTCACTATGGAGATAAACACATACAGGACTATCAATACAATACAGGACAACCAAGAGATCTCTATAGCAACTTGCTGCTTCTTGCCTCTGCCTGAAATGAACCACTTCCTCTGCAGCTCTTGCCACTCAGAAGAGACTTGGTTTCTTTTGGCTTTTAGAGATCATCTTTATTAACTTCACCTGCACTAAAGTGTCTTTTAAACTCTTCCTTGGCAGCTAGTGGAGGTTTCATGTTGGGCTAAATCAGGAACCACTGGTGTCATGAAGCCTGGGACATACACTGGGACTTGCCACTGTTTTGGGGCTTGTTTTTTAGTCAAGACAGAAAGAACCTGAAGAAACCTGGAGTGTCCAGACTCACAGTGCTTACCTGGCAGAACCCAGAAGGTCCCTTGCTGTGTTAAGCTAAACCAGAGCAAATATGACATGCAGAGGAGCACCTCTTAGTTCCCAGAATCATTGTAGAGAGCCATGCAGGCCTGAAAGGGAAAACATAAACACTTTACAAAGGCTAAAGGATGCACTAAGGACCCGGACTATTGCTGCCTTCCAAAGCATTGTGAGAAACATGCAGAAAAAGGCAGGACACTGCCACAGCCTCAGCAGCTGGCCCCTGATGGGGGAAACAACAACAGCAACAAAAATAGTCATAGGCACCTTTGGCAGTCTAACTCCTTGTAGGATACCACAGCAGCCATAAGCATGGACTTCCAGGGGATTCCAGTGAACTTCCATTTGGCTTCTCCATCCTCCAGCTTTGAAGATTACTGTCAAATGAAACTGAGATTTCTTCCCTCCGTTACTCATCAAAAAGGCAACTATCTGTCCTCAATGCCTGCATTAATGCAACACGACAGCAGAATAAGGGTCTGGAAATCTCAGAGAATGGATTTCAGAGCCAGATTTCATCTTGGCTTTGCTCTGCTGGCTCAGAGACATAATCATCTGCACAGCACAGAAACACTTAATACTTGCTCTTCCTGCCCCAGCACTCTGCTGCTCTTGCCACAGAGCTCCCCACCCAGGCAGCCACCAGATCACTGACAGCTCACCTGAGCACTTCTCAGGTGCCAGAGGAAGGGACTGGAGCTCACACGTTATGATATCCTAATCCAGCCTCAGTCACAAGATCCTTGTATGGCTCTGGACACTTCTTGGTTTGCAAGTCTCCATTCTGTCTGTGAAAAGAGCTCCTTATCCTATAGCATTTGGATTAGTTACATGGAGAGTGCTGAGGCAATACATAATGCTCTGCACCACTCTCTCAACACTGTCATTTGAGGGGAACCACATAAAGTACAAACACTGATGCTGTGTGTGTTTGCAGAGAGGCCTCTCTAGCTGCCTTCTGCTGATGAAATGGGTGTGCTGCACATTCTGCTCCAGGCAGTTCTCACCAAGCCTTCACAGTCCCACTACCTGCTGAACTAGCACCACCTCCTTAATTACTGAGTCTCATTAAATCCCAACCTGAGCTTCAAAGGGGGTAGGAAAACCAACGTAGGAACAAGCACTGGAGACATGTGCTTTAAAAATCTCAGTTTATTTTATTTTCTCTGCAAATCAGCGCTACTTAACATTAGTCACATTTCACAATGCAGGGGGTAGAAATTATTACAACACTGCTTAAGCT
The DNA here is from genome assembly GCA_032466535.1 of Forpus xanthops. Taxonomy (NCBI): domain Eukaryota; kingdom Metazoa; phylum Chordata; class Aves; order Psittaciformes; family Psittacidae; genus Forpus; species Forpus xanthops. The sequence goes on along the minus strand of JASSUY010002923.1, from coordinate 15,117 downwards.
GCAGTTTAGTGATAACATTCTGGGTCCTGGATCCCAGCCAATCTCCACGTGCTGATGATCTGGAATAGAAAAGAATTGCACAGACAGCATTTCCAATAGTTGTTACTTGTAATACAAGCTACCTCCACAAGTATCGCCAAGGAAAGCCTGCTTTCCTCTTCAGGTATCACAGCTGCATGCAGACTCCAAGTATTTACAGCCAATGGCATATAAAAAGCTTACGACACAGTTTCCAAGTCAGAGCTAGCAAAGATAGATGAGGAAAGCATAAATGATAAGCTCTTTTCATAGCCACTTAATCTCATGTAGGACAAAACAGAACGAAATTGAGCAGTGGAAGGGAAAGCTGGTCCCTAGAGTAAGAGGGTATGGTCCTGGCCTGGCCAGCAGCACCCATGGCTGCTCCATTAGCAGTCACCACTGGGACAGAGGGAACAGGGCATGAAGCCAGACAGTCCCAGCACTTGGAGAAATTACTGAAATCCTGTGTATACCCAACAGGAGAGACCCTCGGGGATACTGTACAAAAGTAGCTCATACCAGTTATCAGGGAGGTTTTCTGAGGAGACAGTTATGTGTGACATGGAAATTTCATTGTGCAATATTAAAAGAAATGTGTCATTTAAAGCACCCTTCCAGAGCTCAGTCAGGCCACACTGATCTGGGAAAGCAAGAGCCAATCCCACACCAGCAAGAGGGAGCCCAACATGAGGTGGTGACATGAGGGAAGCAGAGGGATGCCTGGACAGCATCTGTATCATAGTTGGGTAGTACAGGCACCAATGCCTAAGGTACCATGAGAGGAGCCACATTTGTTTGCTACATCACATTCAATCCTGTCCCACAAACCTCATTAGCAGAGAGTAGGTGGAGAGGCTGCAAGTCCTAGCATCCACAGGGATGCTGATGGATGGCTTAAAATTCACTCATTACTAGAAGGGCTTTTTCCTGCCCAGCCTGTTTGTAGCCACTGGGTCTGGCACCTCCTGGCCACAGTACTGGAATGGAAGAACTCTTCTTTATAGGAATACAGCCCCCCCACCTAGTTAATTAGGCTGTTTAGAGGCAGTGCTGCTGTTTTCCAGGAAATAACAGACAGTCACAGAGCAGCAGAAGGCTGTGACTAACCCATTTTCAATCAAATAGAAAACCCTGGTTTTGTTTCCCATTTTAGTTTCTCCCTTCGAGACATCTCATAGCAACAGCTTCGCTCTATTAGCAGCCTGTCCTTGTAAGGAAAAGCAAGAGCCTATTAATGAGCCAAATTTATCACTGGGAGAATTCTGCTGACCTAATTTACACTAGCCATGTATTTGACCCATTATGTTAACCTTCGTCTGCCTCCTCCACAGTTAAACACCTTTCACCTTTAACCGGGACAGCAGGGAATACAAACAGCAAGAATTTGGAAAAAAACAACCATCCAAACAAAAAAAGCCATGCTGTTCTCAACATCCATAGGACTCCATAACACAGGACTTGAAGCCATAACCCAAAGTGAAAGCACAGAGAGACCTGATGTGCTGCTGTCTATGGGCAGCAAAAAGCAATTGTCCCAACTCCCACCAGCAGCCCACATCAGCCCAACTGCAGAACTCTGGCAGCTTGTGTTAGATTATGCACTGCCTAGGGACAGTGACAGCAGTGGTCACTTCTCTGTGGGTATCTGTCCTTCCCCAAGACAAGATGTGTGCAATTATGGTTTCAGATGCATTTGAACAGGCCCTTTGAAATCTCACCAGCGATTTATACAGAGAAATGTTTCACAGTCATGGAGCACAACACCCTTCCACAGCTTAAAATTTTAGCTGAGAAACAAGTGGGCAGCTCTGCTCTCATTCCGCATCTAAGTATATAGCTTGGAGGGACTGTGAGAACCCCCTGCTGACCTGATGGGAAAGCTACCTCTTGTAGTGAGATGTGCCTTGTTTAGTGAGTACTTGCTTTCTGGAAATGGTATCTGAGCAATCTTCTCAATATAACCCCATTTCATCCTCACAGAGCACACAGCTGTGCCAGTATTCTCCCACATGCTCTAAATAAAGCAGCTCTTCAGAGTTCTGCTCTCTTTTTTTTTCTTTTTTTTTCTTTTTTAATTTTTTTTAATAGGAACCAAAGACTTTTGATAATACTGTCATTTTGTGAGATATTTAAAATGGCTGTTATTGACTCTCATTTATTCCACCACTACCGCTCTGCAATCATCTGCTGAATTGAGTAACATGAAGGGAGAAGATTTATCCAGCCATAAGCACTTAGTGGATGCTGGATACCAGGATCATCTCATCTGGCCTTCAGACTACTCTTTCTAAAGGTGGGCTGGAATCCTCTATCATATCTGCCAGCACGGCACAAAGGTCTCCCCTATCCTGGGATGTCTAAGATAGCACCTGCTGTGTAGGTGTATGGACTGCCCCAAGAGTAGCCTATACTACCAAATGCTTATACAGCACATTGAGACCTGCTGTCTAGTTTGGCTGCATGCCCCAGACCCTCCTTGGACTGCACAGGTATTTGCTGAAGCACACTCCAAGTAATGATTTTTAGCTATATCTCTTTGCTGTGCAGCACAACCTCTTTCCACATCTTGCCACACTGTCCACCATGTACCTTTAGCTCTGGTAATGAAGGCAGGAAAGAATTTGTCATTCTTATGGTGCCCCACAGGTTGCTCTCTGCCACCTTCTTGTAGCTGTCTAGACTTGCAAATTCTACCTTTCTGAAGGTGAGATGCCAGCATTGTTTGCCAGGACCCATGGACCTGCCAACAGACACATGGTTAGAGAGAGTGTAATGAGGAAAAGTGTCACAGAAAAGTCACCTTCTTTGTTGTTCAAGGTGACCCAACCCCTTGACAAAGAACTGGGTGCTTCTATAGAAAAAAATGTAGAGAAAACGCAGCAAGAAGAAGAAATACACTCTCAGTATAGCAGAAGTGAAGCCAGGAGGGGCTTGTTTGGAACACCTGGGAGAGTGACGGAGCCACACAAGCATTGCCTCCCTCCATGTCTCCTCTAAGGACAAATCCTACCCTGGTACTTGGTACAGCTGGATTTGTCTTACGCTCTTTTATGCCTCCTGTCAGTCCCAGATTTGTTTTCACTCAGTGACTTTAATGTTTGCAATTTGGAAGGAGCTGGACTTTCATTCAAAAGCAAGTATCTTGGATATCTAAATCCCCTTCACAACTCTGACCCACTGTTTCAGAGTGCATGGTACTGATTTGCATGTTCAGGGCCTAGTTAACAGCTGCTATATTTTACTCCAAGTATTTGGCTTCCCTTAGCCTTCTAACTGTGGCAAACTTACAACCAACCCTTAAAACTACTAGACTTTAAAAAGGAACACCTTTTGTACATGCAGTCCTGCCAACCTTGACTTGAATGCACTTGCCAAGAGATTCTGCACTGAGCCCCTTTACATGTCCAGGACTTAGCAGGTCACTGAGGATTTGATGCTTTAAAGTGATTACTGCAGGAGGCCCAGGGGCAAGTGTTTGTAGCACTGAGTCCATACTTTAAGAATTCGTTGAAGCACAGGACTATGCAGCCAAAAACAGCAGGAGGAACAAACAGAAGAGCTGGAACAAGATAACAGAGTTGCTCACTAGGTGTCCTCCCATATAAACCATGGTTATTTCTCACTGTGTTAAGTACTCAGTTGAAGTCCCTTTCCACTTCTCAACCTCCCTCTTACCACCAAAAACACAAAGAGGGTTAAGAAAAAGTCTTCATGTCCAGGAAGCTCTGACACTGCTGTCAAAAGCACCCACATCATGCCACCCTGTTGATAAAGTTTATTAAGTTCTCTCTCGAAGTTTTTGGGCTGTTTGCCCTGCTTCTGTTCCATAGCTTCCTGCTTGCTGTATGAAAGTCTCAACTTCCAGCCTATATTTATTCATGATCAGATACTAACTATGTATTGTACCAAACATAGCCCTCTATGCAAACTGCAGTATTCCTCCATTGTCCCATACCAAAGGAATTTATCCTCCTGGTGCATTTAAAAACACTAACCAGCTTTCTAGCTCTGCTGTCCAGTCTCACACCTGGCCTAGTAACCCTGCGCTATACTCAGCTAAGTCTGCTTTCCCTGGAGGCTGTTGGCCCTTACAAAAAAAGCTGTGTACAGCAGACCAGAGAAGGTCACACGGTACCCAGTGATAACAGTGCATTAACCATTACCTCGTGATCTGTCCCAGAATGGATTTGCCTATTATAGCTACATTCCCACATTTTCCAGCTCTCACATGGTGATCCCAATACCCTTCTGCCAGGCACACCTGTCTCTGACTGACAGTGGTGAATACCTCTCCAATTCACTGGCCTGCAGCTACAGCCTCCTCCAAAACAACCCTTTCCCAATTCCCACTGGGCCACAACAGCCTCAGGGGCTGTTTGGGATGCCAGCTAAGTCATAGGCTGCAGCAAAAGCCAAAAAACCATCTAGCTCACCTATCCTTACTTCTGGTTTTATTGATTCAGGTTTCTAAAGGCCCCAGTCAGGCAGCTATACTCCTGCTCTGCTCAAGATCCCGTCTGTCATCATTGTGCTTACTGAAGCTTCCAGCTTCAATGGGTTAAGATAACTGAAATTCACATTCATCTGGCAGCCAGCACAACATCTCAACCTGAATGGGGTCCCTTGCATTGCTGCAAAGCAGGTTCTAGTTGCTAGCAGGAGGATCACAAAACCAGGACATGGATGGTATAATTTCACCAGGAACAAGAAGCTATCCAGAGCAAATTTGGCAGGGATTTGCCAAAGCCACAAAAGGCTTAAACTGTCAGTCCCAAATTGACCTCTGCAGAGTATTCCTGATTCTAAGTTTCAGTATGACAACTTCCCATTTCTTGGTTATGAGGTTATATTCAGGGATGTTCACTTTATTTACAATAGCTCATTCTTGGAATTTCATCACTCACTGATAAGGCCACATTATATACAGAGCAAACTGCTGAGAGGTACCCAGTCACAGGGCTGTTTGCTGGTCAGGGGTATGTTTATTGAACAGGACCTTATCACTATTGTTTCTTTAGTGTCAACAATACAGTGGGAAGTGTTAGGATTGAAAACAAACAGGGGCACTCCTATCAAAATGAGTTTAGCTTTGTGTACACAGAACAAGAAGAGGTATAAGTGTACAGTGCAAGAACAGCTCTGCACTAGCTCCTCTGGGGCCACACTGTGCAACAAGCACCTCTGTGCAAGGCACTTCAGTCTCAATAGTGTTCCAGTACTTACTCATTGAGCACTATTTTCTGGCAAACCCCAAACCTCAATCACATTGATGGCCTTAAAAAGAAGCCTTTGCTGCTTTGCACATTATGCTGGAGTAAACAACTACAGGATAAGGCTCTCAAGAGCAGGAGGAACCGGTCCAACTAGCTGATCAAGAATGGAAGACTTCTGTTCCTGCTTCACAGAGGCTTTTGCAAACCCTGCTGCATTTCTAAAAGCAGCATAGTTGCTCCCTTACAAGCTTTTCCTCAGAGAGAAATGGTTCTGTACCACCACTGCTGTTGCCGTGCTCTTCAGGAGCAGCTTGAGAATCTGTGAAATGTATGATGAGGGCTGGGTGACTGTGTAGGAAGAAAAATCATGCAGAGAGCACATGTGGGATGTGAGCTTGTACATTACTTGGTTATATTTCATATACTTGTTTTAGGAGAGTGTGCTCAAGTAATTTGTATAAATATTAGAGCTATTGTTATTTACTAGCCTTATACTTGCTGGGAACAAGACAGGTCCATGGTAGTCTTAGCAAAGCTTTAAAAGGAGCAACCATGTTCCAGCCACATGAGCCCCAGGGAGTAAGAACAAGATGGCTCTGCTTTCCTTTCTATTCTATTCCTTTCTTTCCTCCCTACCCTGCTAACAATATAGATTGCTACTATTGTGGGTTTTTTTGTTTAGTGAAACATAAGCACAGTTCAAACTTCAAGTTTTACCTAGTTTCTTCCAGGCAGGAATACTAAGCCTTACAGCCTTGCTCAGGTGAGACACAAGTAAAACTGAAAAAAGCACAGATTAGCCATGCAGTTCCATAGTGGGCTCAAGGCATAATTCACCAAATTACTTCCTGAATCACAGGCTCTGCCACATTAGGGAAGAAAAAGTTATGAATCAGTGAGTCACCATGCCTGGCTGACACTCTCCTTTTAGCACTTGATACCAACTCCCACAACACAAGGGCAAACAAGGTGAGCAGCCCTCCCACAGTCACCTGCTCAGCTGCCTCTGAGCCAGGCTGAGCTAAAAAAACACGTAACCACCTAGGTTTTTCCTAAACATATCTTGGGTTATTTAATGAACACAGTTACAGCATTTCACCTTCACCTTCAGTCCAATAAACAAGGATGTGTTGTGAAGGAAAAGAGCTGAAACATCCATTATAGCCTTGAAAAAAACAGGGTAGCCATCAAAAAATATATAAATCAATATATAGTTACGTTGGCACTACAATAGTAGGAAGCAGTGGCTGGCCCTGCAGCTGTGTACCATTTCACAACTGACTTATTTCCAGGTATCACAAGACAGCGAATCAAGACTTGAAGCTCTTTCAGTACACATCAGACACTGACATTCTAGTCATAGGCCAGCAACTTAAAAAAATCAGTATAAATGATTTGTATTATTTATATTGAAACCAGTTTTCCCCTAGCACCAATGCAACTCAGTCTACAAAGTTACCTTCCCAGCTACAATTTATTGTTATCAAAATACAGACTGACTCAACATGCAGTATCAATTGGAACCACTTTTCATAGTTGCAAACACCACTACTTAACTGTAGAATGAATTGCTTAACCCTTATGCACAGAAATCCTCTTCACAAATGAAGCAGCCAGGTATTTTTGCAGAAAGAAGTGAACATCATCTTAGGCTCTGGTCTTCACGGGCAAGTAAGCACATTCTCTGTTCAGATACAAATGTTTTCCTTCTCGGTTTTTTAAACAGTAGATTTAATTGTAGGCCTTCATGGCCTTGGGACACACCAATAGGAACCACACAGCAGTGTGAGTCGAGTGGCATCCTGGCAGCAATGGTCCAGTTGCAAAACCTCATTTCTCCTCCCTTTGCTGTCACAGGTTTTGTCAGATTTTTGTCCTGTTGGAGTTTCTCCCAGCTTCCCTACCCCAACTCCATCAGAGCTGGAAGCTGCGCTGCCCCAGCCTAGCCTGCTGCCCAAGTACTCTCCAGAGAGGCCTTCAGTGGAACTTTGCCGTTTCCTCCCATGTACCTCATTTCCCCCGGTTATCCTGCCTCGCCGCCCGGCACACTCTGGCTGCCCACCCCACCCTCTGCCCAGCAAGGGCAGCTCCAGGACCACACGAGCCTTCTCCACCTCACAGAGCAGCCGTGCACCAGCTTTTGGCTACATCCCTTTCCCCTCACTTGCTCCTTGTTCCTGCTCTGGTTCAGAGGATCCCAATGCAGTTGGTGCCAGGAGACAGACAGAACACACTGAGGCTTGTTAGGAAAGCTCTCTCCTGTAATAGACCAAGCCATAGATTTTTCCTAGAGGAGTTTTTGGGATTCAGGATTAAGCCCTGGCAAGCACTTAGGCACCACCAGCAAGATGTCAGTGAGGATCAGGAAGCCACAAACACAATGCTCAATACCCATGAATCCAGCCAGCCTGCTCCATGTGCACAAGTGCTCCTGCTTCCCCTGCTGCTGCCTATCCACTCTCTCCCTTCCTGCGTTTCCTGAGCAGAACACCTCAGACTCATCATTACTGGATTCCACCCAATTGATTTCATACTCTGACTGATCTGTCATGATCATTTTGAACCCTATTCCCCAAAGGGCCTGCAATCTTCCCTGCTTTCTACCACGCACATTTCTTTCCAAGTAAATTCTCTATTCCAGGGGGTGCTTGCAAGAAAATTTCCCTTGAACTGAACAGCAGTCACAGGCTTAGAGTGCAACTTTGCTCACAAGACTGTCATGAGGGACTACATCAAAACCCTTACGCAGGACACATTTATTCCTCTCCCTTTAACCACTTTGCTGCTTAGCCAGAACGAGATTAGACTGACATGGTACAGCCTGTTCCCAGTAAACTTATACAGGCAGTGTGTATCACAGTATGAGCTAGACGTGTAAAACTGGCAGATCAGTGTGTTGCAATTTCATGTAGCACAATGAAGGTGAGCTGCCTGTTTGGAAATTGCAGAGGTCTGCTCCCTTTGTGAAGAAAAGGCAGAATCTGCCCTCTTCCAGCCTTGTGGAAATCCCCTGGCCTCCAGGTGCTCCTGAAAACATCACCCATGGGGAAGAAATAACAATGGCTCATCCTTTAAATGCTCTTCAGCATATTTTGTCAGGCCTAGTGAACTTGTACTCATCCATTTATGTAAACATTCCCTGTTCTTTCCCTTTTCTTGTCTGCAGACCTCATGAAAAATGCTGATAGTAGGCACCTAAAAATAATTTATCCTTTTTTTTTCCAGTAAAATCCAAGCAAATAAGACAATGATTATTTCAAGTTTTTTCTGTGCATTCTACTTTTCAGGTTATTTTGTAATCTATTTCTATGTGGTTTTCCATCTTAATCCTGATATATTAAACAGAAACATTCTCTATGGTCTTACTTGTCCTTGCTAAATTAAAACCCTTTTACACTTCATCTTCTCCAGTTCTACCCCAGCCTTCTTCAGTATCCTTGCTATTCCTGCAACTTTATTTTTGACTGTCTTATCATTAAAATGCTCCTGATGTACCTGAAAGTGTATCATTTTGTATTAATGCAAGAGTTTTCTGTGGTAGTTAGTACATCAGGAACCCTTTTAACTCTCCATAAAAAAGCACATAAGTGATGATGGACTAACTATGCGTGAACTAGAGCCCGGCATCAGCTGTATGACAACTGCCCCCGTACCCGCTCTGACCCTGCAGTGAATCCACAGTAGCTCACATTTCTCTCATGAAGGATATGCTCCCTTGCACTTGCCACAAGCAGTTCCATGCACACTGCCGGTTACCACATGGTACCTGCATCCTCAGCCACAATGCATGTGTACTTCTTCACTCATCAGCAGTATTCAGTCACATAGTCATACCTTGTTCTTCACAAACGATCTGACATAACAGCTTCCTGCCGTCACTGATGTTTCCTGCTTCTTTTGGATCTACCATTCTTTTCTGTAGTCACCTCATACTTTCTTTTCTTGAAGCAGTCACTCTAGATTTATAACCCTTTTCATCCCCCACACAATCTATCATTAGATTTTCAGTAAGGTCCTGGTTATCAAATTTTAAACTTCTAGGCTACCATGTCCCTCAACCATGTAAAACACAAGGCTATTCCACACAGGATGTTGTGTGTCTCAAGAATGAGAGAAAGCATTCAGCTGTAGCATTTTTGCAATGGTTATCCACCAGACCCTGCCCGTCAGATGCACCTAACAACACATAAGACAACACTAACAACCCTAGGCAGGGGGTGGGAAAGAGGAAAACGACTGAAGACCTGGGGCTCTGAGTCCAGGCCTCTGAAAATTTGTTAATGCACAGAACAAGAAAAAAGGCAGATGATTCAACTCCCTACCCTTCAGGGTCAAGTGCTCAGTTAATCTCCTGAAAATCACCCGCAGATCAGCTACGATTGCTGATGCATTTTCCACTTCCACATGGAAGAATACAAGTATGGAGCCACAAAAATTCTGGTACCAAGTAAGATGTTGCCACAGCAGATCAGAGCGGATGCTGAGAGCTGCCCGACCATTTGGGGACAGGTAATATGTAATCTGTGATCAAGAAGTAATTGTGGTGTGGTTTTTCATCAATAAAAAGAACAAGCAGGGCTCACTGCAGGAGCAATTAGTTTCTTCACGTGGCTTCAAACAGAGCCTGGCCCTCTTCACCACATTAGTGTGCCGACTTCTGAATAGCCCTGTCACACCACCCCATCTTCCCTCTCATTTCTGTTCCCTGCATCTACTGTTCTGTACATTAAGGGCCTGACTTGCTATCACCACAGACAGGCATCCCAAAGCAGTGTATGACGACTACTGAAGGATTTACAGAGCCTCTACATGGTAATTTCCAGCTAGTGGTAATTTTCCCAACAGGACACTCTTGCTCTCAAGTTACACAATATGTCAGCTGATAATAACTTTCCCTTCTGGTGTGGTGGAAGAACACAACCTCTGCCAAGAACACACAAGCAATGAACACCTTTTTTTTGTTTACCACCTTCCACACTACTCAAGAGCCTGTAGTCGTCACTCCTTGAGCATCTGTGCTAAACAGCCACCTTTGAACACAGAAACAAGTGCGTATGAACTGATTTTGAACAATTCAGGTCAGAAACTACATGAGTTTTGACTATCAAAACAGAAAAAAAACCCAACATAGCAAGGATAAAACCCCTGCTGAGTTGGAAGTGGGCTTGTCCCAGTTCATAAAGTTCATAACTCAGTTATCTGCATGACCAGGGACTGAGATGATGGGTCTACAACCCCTTCTGATTCAATATGCCTAATCTGATCTCTTACAAGAAGTGATGCCATGTGCCATACACAGGTGACAGGGTAAAGCCTACATATATCAGAAAAGCACGATAAATTTGTTCATTCAGCTATCGAAAAACTGAATAGTTCCTACAAAAGCTGTAGAGTAACAGCTGTAAGACATTTTAGAAACAGAACCTGAACAACAGAGGAGAGGTGGCTTGGAGATGAGTTTGAGGAGAGAGCCCCCAAAAAGAAAGCAACAGAATGAAAGACACAACAGAGATGCCAGGGAAGACAGAAAGCCATAATGCCATAGCAAGTTCGGACTATCAGATTTATAGAGAGTTGCGGTATTGCTGAGAGGCTTTCAGTACTGAACAATACCTTACTGCACAAGCTATTGTAGAAACATTCAGTTAACACTCCCTGCCCTGAAGAACTCAGAATTACAGGACCGACAAGATGCACAAGCAGATATAGCAGTGAAAGATGCAACAATCCCAGCCCACTGCAGTTCTCTCAGGTCTTGGACGAGGGTAAACAGAGGCTGCATATGAAGATGTTTTCACTTGAAAAGCATTTTTCTCCAACTGCAGAAGAATTTTGATCAATATTATTACTCAACACAATCAAGTATCCAGCAAAACCAGTAAATCCCTTTACATGAAGCAGTTTTGCCAAGGCATGTCCAAAAACCTTTGTCACAACCTGTTATTAGCCTTGCGTTCTCTTCAGCCTGTGTGTGGAAAGACAGCAATACAGTATCATCCGATACTGCAATGCTGCAGGCACCACCAGCATCCACTGATACAGCACAGGAGCAGCTTGCAGCCCTGCAGCCAGGGCCAGCCACTGTTTGGGAGGAACAATTCCACCTGTACCTGTCTGCACACTAACCTCACCACAGTCTAAACACAGTAGTTTCAATGGAGCTTCTGCTGGGGGAGCCAGTGCAAACAAGGTGACAAGATTCCTGTGTATAAATACAGTCGGCTCCCAGCTACTGTGGGAACTCCCAAATGTATTCAGCTGCTGGTTTGTCTCAATTTGTGTTGCCTTGATACCCAAGCTAAATGCCTTGATACCCAAGCTAAAACAGTAAAACTCTCTTTCAATTATAAGTGGCCAAAGCAAAATGGAAACATTTCAAAGGAAGTTAGTGGTCTACCAGCCCATAGGTATTATAAGAAAGAGTAGCACAGAAAACATCCAAATGGTAGTATGCCACCTGCTTGAGCTGTACAGCAGCTCTTTTAACTGCAGAGTGACTTTCTGCTGTCTGTTCTCCACCTACCCCTACTTTATGCAGTACTTTTTATACTGTATTTCAGCATACAGGTTAGGGTTTCCTTCTGAAACACTGCAGTCTTAAGAGGAACAACTTAGCAAATCCTACAGTTCTCTCCTACATTCTTTTATCCTTTGAGTGATGAATAAATTAAGAGAGATTTGGTACTCCATATGATATAACAGGCTTGTGAGAGATCCAAAACAGGAATCCCAAATCTCGGAGAGAAGCCTATAGCAAAACACTGCCCGTTCACCCTCTTTCTTTGCTGAAAGCCATCTCCCCCCTGCTTTTCTCACCACAGCTGTGAAGCAATGAATTCCTAACACTGAACCCAACTAGCAGGCACTCAGCTGCAGTGCTGTACACTGCTCCAAAGTGAAACAACATTCATGAGGCAATAATGTGATATAGATCTGGAGAATGCAATAAGGAAGTGAGGTCACTTACATTTCTGTGGAGATATCTGAAACTAATATTCACTGTAACTGTGTTGACAGCAGCTGAAGTATAAGCATTTGTATTTTATATTACTTACTCTTGAATTGCACTGGCTTCTCCATGCACAGAAATGAGGCAATCACCAGCACCCCCTGATTGAACTTGTTTTGCTGACATGCATAGTAGTGAAGTGGCAATAAGGAATAATTGCAGGGTTACAGTGACAAAGTATTGCTGCATACACTCAAGATGAGCCTAAGCACAGAATAAAAAGCAGATAAGCTACACCCAGTTCTGTAACTCAGGCTGAAGTTACTGGTTTAGAAGGGAAGTCATGATCTGAAGTTGAAGTGAGAACTGAGAAAAAGTCTACCCTGCACTTTTCACACAAACACCTACATTAGCACTGATTTCTACGTTTAGACAAAAAGCTCAGCTACAGGCTAGCTCTGCTAATGCTCTGAAAGTAATTAAAGGAGACACATAAGTTATAATTAAATATAACATGCTCAGTCTCAATTTAAAGTGCCACAGCTCCAAAAGAGATGAGGATTAAGTATGAACCAGATCACACAATTTGCCAAGAATTTCCCACAATAATTCAGCAAGATAGCCCATGGAAAAGAAATGATTTGACTTTTCTCTCTGCCTCACCTCCATAGCCCCTTTGCCTTTGGATCCTGAAAACAAAAACCTTGCCAAAAGAACAGGGGTTGTGCAGGAAATAAGGACTTACAATCACTTCCAGAACCCAAGCTAAGCACATAGAAAAGATACCCAATCCTCATCCTTAGCTCTTTCATCAGCCAGTCTGAAAAGGAAAGAGCTCAGCTGCAAGACATAAAAGCAAATGGCTGAGCTGTGTTACGTACAGAATTAGGTACAGCTAGTTTTAGCTCTCTGCAGCTGTTTTGCTTTCTGTTATTAAACTTTAAACCCCTCCCTGCCCCCGCCAAAAAAAAAGAACCAAACAAAAGCACAAACCAAACACACCCCCCAAAATGTACACAGAAAGGGGGAGGTTTAAAAATCTCAGCTGTCAGTATTGGGAAAAAAGTAAAGAGAAACTTACATGCTTCCCAAAACGGGAAGGTTCTTGTCGTTATTTCTTACCCTAATTGCTGGTAATAAAACATGTGATTACAACAGCATGTTTCATAACAGATCGAGGCCCCAGCAGTGCTAATAACTATGCAAAAACCCAAGGGAGGACTAGACCTCACAGCTCCCCCATCTTTGTGCCATGCCTGGTGGACAGAGAGCTCGCAGGGTTAAGAGCAGGTAACAACTCAATTCCTAGCCAAAAAAAGATCCTATTCCCAAACACCTCCAAACACAGAAAAGCTCAATCACCCTTATCTTCTGAAAGACCCAAGCTAAGGCCTTATGGGCCTCTTTCCTGGAGCTTGATAAGTCAGTTCGCAGCTTAGCTTGACACAGTGCCAAAACAGGCAGAGAGGACCAGTTATCACCCCCGTAGCAGGCATCACTGTGACCTTATCAGCATTTTGAGGAACTTCAGGTGCCTCATTCAAGTAACGGTCATATAGTGCTCTCAGGAAGCGCTGCTCAGGAGAGGCATTGTGTACAGTGCTGCCGGGCCCCCCAGGACCTGCTGAGAGTGCAGAACAACTTCTACTGGGGTAATACTGACTGTGTCTTTCTTGTATGATACACAGCACTGTAATATGCATTGCATGCAGTTCAAACAGTCCCAGAGAGGCAGCTGGATTTTAACCTGCAGGCAGCTCAAATGCACACACCTTATGAGCTTTTCCTACTGGGATATGATCTCTTTCTTAAATAACAGAATTTATTTTTCTCATGCAGGTGATCTATCAAAATAATAAATATTTATTGCAAAAGAAGCAAAGTAAAGTGAAGCTATGTTTTCAGCCACAGCCTCTTTGGATAATGTGGGAACCCACTCTGCTTGCCTAGACTTCATCTTTTGCTACTGCATCACTTGTTTTCTGGATCCTGTTCCTTTTATACCCTCCTCAGCCATCTGCTTGTTATCAAACAGATTAATGCAAAGATGAGAGCAGTTACACGGTAGGCTTTGCTTTTTCCATAGTCAGGAAGTTGAGGGTTTGAATCCCAGGAAAAGCAACTGAAAATATTCACTAAAGGGAAGGTATTTTGTCAGGTGAGACAGCAATAAGGAACATGACAAGCAGAAGAGTGAAATGGGAGTTTGCAAACAGATCAAAGCTGTTATCTGGCCATGCCAGGACTGGCACAAAACCATGCTCACTTTCAAGTTCATCCCAATGCTCGCAGAAAGGTTATCTGGAGCATAGACAAGGGCTAAGTTAACTCCAATCGAGTGAAAAAAAAAAAACCCTGTGTGGTTTTGAAACGTACAGAAGAGAGTGGTAATGCACTTCTGTTCCATTCACGGGGCTTTTTTCCTCCCTTACGCTCATTTCCGTACTTAAAGCACCAGAACAAAACCCACGTCGTCGTTTCGCGCCCCCCGTGAAGCACAGTGGGGTCACACCCGTTGTCGCGGCTGTTCGCAGCTCTGCACTTCATCGCCCTTCGTCGCGTCCGTGTGGAGCTTCCACGCGCGCAGGCGCGACGTCCCAACCCCGGCCCGTTAGGCTGCAGCCGGTGGCAGAGGCAAGCCTGAAGGCGCGGCGTCGTTTTGGCCTCCGCGGGAGCCCCCGGCGGTCTCCTCCAAGCGAGACCCAGAAGAGGCCGCATTTCCCCGGCCCTTCGCCGCGGTACTCACAGGCAGGGCGCGGCGGGACCTCCGCGGCAGGAGGAGAAGGTGACGGGCCAGGAACCGCCCGCCAGCGGCATCGCTGCGCCCAGAGCCAGCAGCACCATTGCGGCGCTCCGCAGTGGCCCCAGCCTATCGCCGCCGCGTATTGCCGCCACCGCCTGCGCCCGCCCCGGCCCTTCCCCCGACCCGCCCTC
>JASSUY010002922.1:0-17050 GCA_032466535.1 Forpus xanthops | reverse complement strand
GGAGGTGCTCCAGTCCCCTGATCATCCTCTTGGCCCTCCTCTGCACTTGTTCCAACAGTTCCATGTCCTTTTTATGTCAGGACACCAGAACTGCGCACAATACTTAAATGAAGTCTCACGAGAGCAGAGTAGAGGGGCAGGATCACCTTCCTCAACCTGCTGGTTGGGCTCCTTTTGATGCAGCCCAGGATATGGTTGGCTTTCTGGGCTGCAAGAGCACACTACCAGCTCATGTTCGTTTTTGCATTGACCAACATCCCTAAGTCCTTCTCTGCAGGGCTTCGCTGAATCTCATCTCTACACAACCTGTAGCTGTGCCTGGGATTGCTCTGACCCAGATGTAGGACCTTGCACTTGTCATGGTCAAACTTCATGAGGTTGGCATCAGCCCACTTCACAAGTATGTCAAGGTCCTTCTGGATGGCATTCCTTCTCTCCAGCATATCAACTGAACCACACAGCTTGGTGTCATCGGCAATCTTGCTGAGGGCACACTGAATCCCACTGTCCATGTCACTGACAAAGATGTTGAACAAGACCTGTCCCAACACTGATCCCTAAGGGGCACCACTCGTTACTGTCTCCAGCTGGACATTGAGCCACTGAGCACAACGCTTTACATGCGGCCATCCAGCCAGTTCTTTGTCCACTGAGTGGTCCACCTATCAAATTGATGTCTCTCCAACTTAGAGACAAGGATGTCATGTGGGACAGTGTTGAATGCTTTGCACAAGTCCAGGTAGATGACATCAACTGCTCTACCCCTGTTCATCAGTTCTGTAACCCCATCATAGAAGGCCACCAGACTGGTCAGGCAGGATTTCCCTTAGTGTTGGCTGTTACCAAGCACCTTGCTGTTTTTCATGTGCCTCAGCGTGCCTTCCAGGACAATCCACTCCAAGATTTTGCCAGGCACAGAGGTGAGGCTGTCTGGTCTGTAGTTCTTCGACTCATCCATTTTCCCCTTCTTGAAAATGGGGGTTATATTTCCCTTTTTCCAGTCTTCGGGAACTTCACCTGACTGCCAAGATTTTTCAAATATGACAGAGTGGCTTAGTGACTTCATTTGCCAGCTCCTTCAGGACCCATGAATGGATTTCATTGGGTCCCATGGACTTGTATATGTTTAGGTTCTTAAGACGGCCTCGAACTGTCTTAAGGGCTGTTGCCCTCCATTACATAATTAGTAATGAAAGTTACTTATTTTGGTGGCTCATTTTGGCAAATATACAGAATCTTAGTAGTGTATAGTTACGTTTGAAACTGGAATCTGATTGTTGGAAGGATATACTTAAAGTATTTGTATTTTCAGGCAAAAATCTGGAGCAATAGAAAGTGTGCATGTGTTCTGTAGGACTGAACAGCCTTGTGCTGGAACAATGCTTGGAGGAGCATCAAGAAGTGACTGTAAGTGCCAGATACTTGGTGAATTGATTCCTTTTGACTTTCATAGGGGTGGCAGACCAACTTGTGACAGTAACAGCCCTGCACTGACTATTGTTAATGCAACTTGATTTTCTCCTGTTACAATACCCATCCCTCAACTTCAGCAGCTTTTTCCACCTAGAGATATGGGTTGATCATTTGCTTATAGCTCCTACTTTCTGCTTTAGTTTCATCCTTTGGCTGGATGCAGTTTGCTAGTGTTTAGATAAAAACTCCAGAAGTAAATATTTAGCATCAGAATTGTGGAAATAATTTATCTGAGTACAGGATATAAGTTTCCTTGTTGAATGTGTTTTAAAAAAGAAACTTAGTTTAGGATTTTGCATGTTAGATGTTTAAGTATGGGGTCTTGCTAGCAATTCTTGTGTTTGGTGCCCCTTGTTTTGTGACTTCTTGTTTCTTTCTTGAGTACTTCATTCTTTTCCATGGACTAATTCATCTCTTCCTATAAGAAAATATAGAAAATATTCATGAGGTTGTAAGAAAAGATTTCTGTGGTTATACTGCCTTCATGAAAAGGGAGTGCCTTTCTCCTGTAACAGAGGCTGAGAGAAAAATATGCATTTCTGAACAGTTTGTGTCTCAATTATATATGAATTTTTTAGTGAAAACGTACAAGATACGTGTCTGTCCTGAGGGTCTTTACATTACTAAGGGGCCTATGTTAGTGAGAGTCCCCCAATGTTTTTTCTCAGAATAAGTGTGTTTGAATATGTTTTTTTTTCATAAGTTGCTCTTTCGAAGTCTGAAGGCAACCTGTCTTGTTTTTCACACTAAAACAATAGTTGCAGTTTTGAAGGAAGTGTCACAGAAGTTGAGCATCAAAATACCATAATAATTGCAGCCTTATTCTGTTACGTTTTGGTTAAGTTGTCCAAAATGATTTTTACCACCCTCCCCCCAGTTGTCTTTCAATGCCATCAGCTGGCATTAGCTATGTACTTTGGCATTCATTGTAATATGAACAGCATTGTGAATTTTGATGCCTTGATTTCCTAACTGCCTTCCTTTCATTAAATATTTCTGTTCTATTCACTTGTTCTTATCTAAAAATACTGCTGAATTCCTGTCTTTTGTCTCTGAAAATATAATGTGCTCCCCTTTGAGAACTGTTTGTATTTTGAATGCTCATTAATAATAATATCAGCTGCTAAGTGGCTTAGGCATTGTTCAGTGGTGATGTCTTTTATTTTTAACTTAGTTTTTGTCTTAGCTGTTGCTGTTTCCTAGGGAGGTAGCAGACTGATTGTTTCTGTGGCTTTGCTGATGCAGTGCTCTGTGCATGGATTATGGTGTGATTCTTCAGGCTTACTGCCATCTGTTTTAGCAGCAGCTACTGAGTAAGATTATATCATGGTAGCCTGTTACTATTCTGAGGCTTGCAGGTGAAGAGTTAAGTGGGGTTCCTTTTACTGCTTCCTTCCTATGTTAAGCTGTACTACTTCCACCATACACTGTATAAATAGGGTATGAACTTTTTCTTTTGCCAAATAGAGAGCTATGACTGCAGTATCTCTGGGTATATTTGGACTTTATCTATTTCAATCATTAGCTTTCTTAGAACATTTAGCTTCTGATTCTCCCCACGTAAGTCAATATCACTACTGGTCATCTGTGGTCATACACTAGATCACACTATTCAAAGATTTCAGAACATGCCTTCTGTTGCAGCGAATCAAGACAGTTGTGAAGTTGGTAAAGGTAAAACAGCTCAGGCGTTTCCTTTAGAGATTTAGACTTTTTTTTTGGTCCAAGTATTAAGATTTCATGTTCTTTTTCAAAGTCTTTTATCCATGTTGTATTGTACTCTTCCTTTCCTTAGCTTTAAATGTAAAAAGGCTCATTTTAAGGACTTTATAATGTAAGTGATAACTTCGGCTGTGAGTGTTCCCAAAGCCAAGGTTTTCCAACTGTTTAAATGTTCTCCCAGATTAGAAAAAACAGTCTTTGAGAAATGTCTGCTTTTCTGTTTCACTCTTCAAGACCATAAAGCTTTCTCCCCCACCCCTTTATCTTTCTAAGTGATGGAAGAACTCGATGACTTTATTTTTAGGTAGAAATCTCCTCCTCATTTTGCAAGTCCACCTAGCCTTCCAGGCATCCTACTCCGCAGCTGTCACAACAAACTTTCTCTCAAATGCAATTAAATATATCAGACATCACTCCATAGCATGTGAGTTTGTTACCCTGGGGCATTTCAGTCTATTCTCATGTTATCAAAAACCACTGTGTGATTTCAAGGTTTCCTACATTCCTTGGAGGAAAATCAAATGTTACATGGTT
Source organism: Forpus xanthops (assembly GCA_032466535.1). NCBI lineage: Eukaryota > Metazoa > Chordata > Aves > Psittaciformes > Psittacidae > Forpus > Forpus xanthops. Next base: position 13,321 of record JASSUY010002922.1, on the reverse strand, counting down.
AGGAAACTGATAGATAGGAAACTGCAGATTTAGCAGACCTCTAGCAATTAAGTGGTTAATAGCCTCAATTTATTGTTTTCTTTCCCCATTTCCCATAACCATGACTCTTGTGAACTCTGTGTCCTTTGTCTATATTTTCAACTGGGATTTTGGGAAAACTTTGCCGCACTGGAGAAGAAGCATTGCTCTATCTTTGTTTATCCTATTTCTGTTCCCTCTGCTCCTCTTTCTGTTATCTGATTGCTGTAGACAGTGTTCTCATCTGAGAGGTTTTTTTTATACTTGTTCTCTCATTTTTTTTCCATCTGCTGCATTTAAGTAATTTTTAAATGATTTTAATGGTGGTAACACCCGTTAGCCTGGTTACAGTTGGGTGTGCTAAAGATCTGTTATATAAGGGCATCTATAAAAGATGAAGTTCCCAATGATCTTGCCCTTTAGCATCAAAGACAGTAGTTAGGTACAGACAAATGGATCAGACAATAGGTGAAAGCATCCTTAAAGTAGCTGTTTAGTTGCTATTGAATGTCTTCTGGCACCATCTGCACTGCACTACAGTTGTGCTGTACATTTCATTCTCTTTCATACTAATTGGAGCTGGAAAAGAGTTACTTCCTGCCTTTAATTTCTGTTTTTCTTCTGCATACCTAAACCCTTTCACCCTTGACTTTTTTAAATCCTTTCAGCTTATGTTTATGGCTTCCTTCTGTATTCTGAATCACAGATTTAGGCTGGAAGACATCTTGTGAGCTCATCTAGTCCAAACTCCCTGTTTAAGCTGTGTCAGCTTCAGCAGATAAAAACGTGCATTCTTCTGTTCAGATGGATCCAGGTATTGTCATGGATGGGTGCCCTTTCTCCACTTTACCTGAAGCTAAAAGAACTGGAACTGTTGTACATTACTATGTTTTAGCTTTGTTCTCATTTTGGTGAACAGTTTCCATGGTTCCTAAGTGTAGTCTCTCATCCTGGAAAGCTGAGAGCCTATGTAACCCTTTAAACTAGAGATAATTAAAACTTGAGCCCTGCTGAAGTTTCTGAAGAGACCATATTTCATCTGTCATAAACATCCAGTGTTTAATATGTCAGTGGCTTTCAGTTCTGCTCAAAATGGGAAGAGGGGCAATAGCAGCTTCCACTTTTTGTTTATGTCAGTTATTAGAATTCCCTTTGAAGACATGAAAGATAGGAGTTCTCATTTTATATAGTCTCAAGAGCTTAATTTTTGTAATAATATACCGTAAGCATGAGTCTGCAGGCAAGGCTGGAATGGGGCTATTCTGTGTCCTTTTGATACATGCAAAATTTGCATGATCAGAAAAATAAAGTGAAGGGATTGTTACCCTGTAAAGAGCATTCGAGGAGAACCTCGGATTCTTATCCCTAGTTTAGAAAATGGGTATTTTGCACTAAATAATGATGGCATGAGGTGCATTAATAGGTCTGGGAAAAAACACTTCCTGAAAGTGTGTTTTCTTCCTCATTTTGGTCTAAGCTGCTATTGAATTAATTCAATTAATAATTAAAATGCATTGAACAATTGTGACTGGCCTATTTTTTTTTTTTTTTTTTTTGTTAATTTGGCTGACACTGTGATGTTAATTTGCTGAGTCATAACTAGAGAAATGTGCAAAAATCAGTAGTCTCTTTTCCCTGGTGGTTCACTGAGGTGATAAACTTAGTGTTGCAGAGTCTGGGACACCAGATGTGCTTTTTTTCCTCTGAACTAGCAGTGTAGTGGTGCCTGTATTGCAATCCAGGTGAGGAGGATGTTATTTTACCTAGCAGGGAATTATTTCTCAACTCTGCTAGCCTTTGGAAAGATTATGCCAATCTAGTCAAGGAAAGCACAATAAATTACACTCCCATTCTTGTATCATTGCACAGGTTTTGAATTCAGTTATGATCCTCTTACAGTGCAATGGTAGGTAGTGAAATATTGTGAGTGGCAGGAGTATGTTACATCTAGAAAAGCTGTGGAAACACATAGGAAATTCCTGGAAAAAGTGTGGCTTTTAAATGCAGCTCCTCTGGGGCAGCCTTTGGAGCAAAGTGCTGCTGGTTTTGAATTAATCCAGGAAAAGCAAAGGAAGCATTTCTTAGTTGAGGGAAATATGATACCTGTGGTTTCGTTTCACCATTGAAAGAATGCATGCAGTTAGTAGCTGGGGACTCTTTGAGGTGGCCAATGCCAATTAAACAATCCTCCTGTGTTTTCTGTGTAACAACTAAATCTATCAGCTTTGTCTGGTAGACTTTACAAACACTTAAACAAACCAACCCCCACACTTGAAGCTTTTGAAGCTAACTCTACAATGTTGTCTTACTCGGTAAGAATTTGTCTTATGGCAGAAATCAGATTATCTTGCTTGCTTCTTTGTGGATGATGAGCTTGGCAAAAATCAGAGAACAAGCGTGGTCATCCTGAGAAAATTACTGGTGTCTCTAGCAGAGGATGTCTGCCGGCATGTAATTAACTGGTCTAAAGGGAAGGAACATGGGGAAAGTATACAGTGTAGCAGTAAAAAGTAACCTTTGAGTAGTAGAATCACAAATAAACAGTAACTCAGACTATAAAAGGCATTTTACTGTTCTCTGTCTGTGTCCTGAGATAACCTGAGTCTTCTGCTCCTGATTGTGTAAGACCTTTGCCCTATCTGTCTCGCAGAAATAGAGAGGAAATCTTTGTGATAGATTTGTCATTCATAGATAAATTCACCGATTATTTTTGTTATTCTTTTGGGGAAGTGACATTTCACTGTGAAGTATTTGTTACTGCCTTGATCTAAAGTTCAGGGGACATTTGAATAGTTAAGAACAGCTCAATATTCTTATATTGCTAAAGTTACTGTTTAACTTGCAGCTTCTGGGAAGACCTATAAAGGCCTATGAAAGGCTGGAAATTAGCAGTGTTTATCATATGAGCAAGGCTTGGTGACTCTAAAACATTTGTGTGTATTTTTTGTTTGGAGGTGGTGGTTGTTTTTCTTCTGTTGGTTGATGGATCCTAGAAATGTGGTTTAATTCTTTCACTCATTTGGTATGAGGTGGATTGGAAACGAGCTCAACAGCTGAGCTGAAAGTGTTGTGATCATTGGCACAAAGCCCAGTTGGTGGCCAGTAACTAAAGGTGTCCCCCAGAAGGCAATGCTTGGTCTAGTACTCTTCAGTATCTTATTTAGTGATTTGGATGCTTGAACAGAGAGCACCCTCAGCTTGTTTGCAGATAATGCAAAGTTAGGTGGAGTGGCTAGTACAGTAGATGGTTGTGCTGACAGTCCAAGGAGCCCTGGTACTAAATAAATACAAATGGAAGGTATATTAGTCAATGAACTAGTCCTTTGACTTCTGTAGAACAGCTGTTTCCTAGTAAAAAATATGTTGTAGAGGCTAACATTTGTCTTTAGTGTAACTGTTTTTTGAGGCAAGTTGCATTCTTTTTCAAAAATACTGATATTCCCATGGAAGTCCTTGAAAATGGTAAAAGTGCTGAATCTGAATCTTTGGGGGTAGCAGTAATTGTCAGTTCATTTGGCTGTAACTAATTACTATTTTTTAAAGTCTTATAATAGCTGCAGCTATAGAGCTGATTTAAAGGCTTTATTTCTTATTGCTAATTTTTGTCATTCAAATTGCAGCCTGATTAAAATTCAAAGGAATATAAACCAATTTCATTTCATTTTGTGTATATCATTAAAGACCTTTATATTTTGGACTTAGATAGTCATATTTCCTATGTTATAAAAGAGCTTTGCAACTACTATTCCAGAGGGTTTATATCAGTTCAATTAATAGTATAGAACAAACTATTGCTTTGTAAGGTCTTTAAAATGAGAACTTCTAGCAATAAGATGTATAAACTATTAAGTATTAAGAAAGATAACTTGCTATTCAACCCAGGATCAGTATCTCTATCACTGCATCTCTCTACAATGCTGATGAATTCAGTCCTTAAGAGATACACCAGTTAATAAGAAATTGTGTTTTTCTTATAGTCACAGATTTCTACAATGAAGAAAATCAGTATTTTCTTCCTGGAGGCGTTGCATCTAAGTTGCTCTGTCATCTTTCTAGTCCAATAGAAACTGCTTTTCTGATTATGAAGATAGACATTAAGAAGCACTTTTATTCCTGAATGGTTCAATAAATAGTTTTGTCCACATGTTTTGTGTGAAGACATTTGATTTGGCACTTCTGGCAAATTCTGCTGCTAACAGAAAGGAGATGCAGAGCTCCTTCCGGATGGGAGCAGCCCTGGATTTTGATTTAGTAAAGGATGTGATTATTTAAAGAGGTGCAGCATTCCAAGGATGTTTCTGAAGACCACAATAAAGATTATGCCCAGTGGTCTAAGGATCTTTTTCATTTGCTTTCAATAGTTGTGTCTCCAAGTTGAGTTTCCTTTCCTGCCAGTTCTGATCAAAGCATTTTTCATGATAAACTGATTTCTTTTCATTTTGTTCTGTCTGCCAATCTAATAACAAACAGTACTGCTGATAGCTGTATGAGGAGGTTTTATATCCTTTTTTTTTCCCTTTTGTCTTTCTAACAGGCCATCTGTGGAAAAGAACAAAAAAAGAAAAGAGAAAAAATGAAGTGTGTATTCTTAATATTTTTCATGAATTTCTTACCACTGTGTGTTGGAAAGTCTTTGAGAAGAGATGACAGTTACCCAAAGACATTTGAAGACATTAAAAATGAGATAGCTGGCTATACTGATATTGCTAAAGCTATTATTGATCTTGCTGTTCATGGAAAAGCTCAGAACAGATCCTATAAAAGATTAGCAGTTTTTGCTGATACCATAGGACCTAGACTAAGTGGTATGAAAAATCTAGATGCAGCCATCAAGTATATGTTCAGTGCCCTGCGGGAAGATGGGCTGGAAAATGTGCATCTGGAGCCTGTGAAAGTACCACACTGGGAAAGAGGAGAAGAGTTTGCAATGATGTTGGAACCAAGGAATCACAGCATTGCTATTTTGGGTCTTGGGAGCAGTGTTGGAACTCCTCCAGAAGGTAACTCTTCCTTTTGGAATTAAGTGTCATTTGTTTTTTAGTGTCAAACTGTACAATACATCTAACTACTTCCCTCACTGGTGAAACCGAAGTTTTCTTCAAGCTGTAGTTCTGCAAAGCAAGATGCTATTTTTCTGGGACTTCTCTGTATGACATGGTTGTGAATCATGCAGTTTGTTTTAACTCAGTTTGGTTGAATCAGCCTGTAAAATCAGAGTTCACTCCTGAACTCTCCATTAAATCTATACCCTTTTGTTTAGCACTCCTTAACCTCTTGCAATGATTCTACTTGCAATGATTCTGCTCCTCCATTGAAGCTGGTGGGAAATGTTCTTTTAATCTGTGATTTTCCAGCCTTTTCATGTTGGCCAGAGAAGTTCTCCATGGGGCACTGAGTTGATACATGATTTCTGTTCTTTTTGCTGTGCCCTATCCTGCCAGGCTCAGCACTTCACCCTGGCAAAAAATAGGACAGCAGGATGAGGAGACTCTCATGCTGAGCTTGGATATGCCAGCCCCGAAGCATGGCAGTTGGCGTCTGTGTGTCCTTTCCTTTCCTTGTCTCATGCTAACCTTGGAAATGTCTGTGGTACTCACCTGTTACTGAGCTGCATCTTGCTTTGTAGTGGATCATGTGTGGTATGTTACTTTGGGAGCAAGAATGATCTTAAGCTGGGCTCAGCAAAAGTAAGGTGTTTAGAGCCCTAAAATATTAACTTGCTTGCCTGCAAATGGAATTATTTATAAGATTCTCTTTTTGTACATATTGATATGGGGCTTTCTGTTTCAAGGCTGGAAGACAATCTTCTGTGACTACTCTTTGTAAGTATCAATAGGCTTATTCCTAGACCACTTCCAAAGCATTTTTATTACTTTATGAGAATATATTAGGTTTAGGAAATAGAAGATAACATGATAGTAATAATTATTTTTATGAATTTTAAATTTTTCTGATAATGAGCTTTCTGTCTGAAATGAAACAAGTAATGTGTAAAAGCTGTTTTGTTTTGGAAAATTATATAGCCATTCAAAATTTGGATTTGGAGAAGGCTGAGGTTCTTAATGACTTCTTTGCCTCAGTCTTCACTGGCAAATGCTCTGACCGCACCACCCAAGTCTTGGAAGGCAGATGTAGGGACTGCGAGAATGGGCCCACTGTAGGAGATGGTCTAATTTGAGACCGTTTTAAGAACCTGAACATACACAGGCCCATGTGACCTGATGAAATCCATCCGCAGGTCCTGTACGACCTGGCAGATGAAGTTGCTAAGCCACTCTCTGCCATATTTGAAAAATCATGGCAGTCAGGTGAAGTTCCCAACAACTAGAAAAAGGGAAATATAACCCCCATTTTCAAGAAGGGGAAAATGGATGAGTGGGGAATTACAGACCAGTCAGCCTCACTTCTGTGCCTGGCAAAATCTTGGAGTGGATTGTCCTGGAAGGCATACTGAGGCACATGGAAAAACAACAAGGTGCTTGGTGACAGCCAGCATGGCTTCACTAAGGGGAAATCCTGCCTGACCAGTCTGGTGGCCTTCTATGATGGGGCTACGGAACTGATGGACAGGGGTAGAGCAGTTGATGTCATCTACCTGGACTTGTGCAAAGCATTCAACACTGTCCCACATGACATCCTTGTCTCTAAGTTGGAGAGACATCAATTTGATAGGTGAACCACTCGGTGGACAAAGAACTGGCTGGGTGGCCACACACAAAGCGTTGTGGTCAATGGCTCAATGTCCAGCTGGAGACCAGTAACGACCACAGAGGTAAGCCTGACTGGTCTGTAGTCCCCTGGGTCATCCATTTTCCCCTTCTTGAAAATGGGATTATATTTCCCTTTTTCCAGTTGTCAGGAGCTTCACCTGACTGCCATGATTTTTCAAATATGATGGACTGTGGCTTAAAAACTTCATTTGCCAGCTCCTTCAGGACCCAGTTTCTTCATAATCATTTACTGAGATTTGCTGAGTTTCTGAAGAGGTGTATGTGTTTCTCATGGGTTCAGCAGTAGTAGTAATTTTTTTCCTTCTTGATAGCTTGTGCAGTGCTGTGTTTTTGATTTTGCACCTGGGAACTGTGCTGATAACACCAGTGTTTTCAGTTACTGCTTGGTAAAGTTTTGGTGTGACCAAGGACTTTGAGTCTCATGCTTTGCCAGGGAGGAGGGGAAGCTGGGAGGGAGCAGTGACAGGACACCTGAGCCAAACTGACCAAAGAGGTATTCCATACCACAGCATGTCAAGCCCGGGATGTAAAACAGAGAGCAAAGACCTGGAAGGGTGGGGGGTGCACTGCTCGGTCGGGCTGGGTATTGGTGGTGAGCAATTGTATTCTTTCCTTGTATTGCCTTATTATTATTATTGGTGGTAGCAGTAGTGATTTATATTATCCTTTAGTTACTAAACTATTCTTACCTCAACCTGTTGGAGTTGCATTCTTTCAATTCTTCTCCCCACCCCCCCGGGACTGGGAGAAGAAAGAGGGGGGAGTGAGTGAGAGGGCTGCGTGAGGGCGTTAAACCACGACAGTGTTGGTGCTAGATGACTGCATGGCAATGAGATCTCTCACAGAAGGGCAGGCAGTTTCTTACACATGGTTATCATTTTGTTTAAATTACCTTCTGATTTTAAATCTATTCAACTGTTTATGGCTGTTAAGATTTATGCTGGTTTCATCATGCTCTGTGGCAGGTTGTCTTGCTTGAGGGAGGTTATGGGGGATAGCTGGTTCCTAGTGAGCTCTTGGCTATCATTCTTCTGCTCGCTGGATCAGCTGCCTGGCTGATGGAAGTGTCTGGTGAGAGCTGCTTTTCACCAGCCTCTCTGGGCAACAGAATTGCAAGGTGTGCTGCTCAGAAAAGTGGTGTCCTAAAACCCATGCTTATCCCAAGCACAGAAGAAAAATGTATGGTTAGACTATTAAAACCACTGCTTCATCATTTCTGGGGAACTCATTCCTAAATCTGCTCCCTCTGCTCTAACCAGCAGTTGTCACCAAGCCCTATTCCTGAGAAAAAGGGATAGGCAGTTGCAGTAGATCACATCAGAAACATCTGAACAATTTTCCTCAGCAAGGAAATATCGTCATTTCTGTTTTGTCTTGTTTTAGCCAAAAAGCTGTGGGAGCGTGAGTCATCCTGTAATCAAAATAATGCAACTCAGTATGAGATGCTTGATGCTGATTCTCCTGGCATTGTGCTTCTGTTATTGCATGGGATCAAGCAGGGACATTGACTTCTGCCATGTTGAGCTTTGCCAGAGGGATATGTTAAAGGCTGAGGACTGGCTTTCAGTTATTTGCTCCATGATCTGGCCATTGATGAGCCACCAGTGGCCATCACCTTTAGAGACACTCTCAGAGCTGCTTCTAAAGTGGACTGTGGAGGTGATCCCTGAAGATGTTTGATATTAGCTTGATAATTATTGTATGTTTTAAATAAGAATATGGTTTGGACCCCTTAGTTAACAAACCTTTGTCTCTGTAGAGCCCAAACAGATCCCTTCCTCAATATTATTGATGCCTACTTAGATCCAGAGGACAGCACTGGCTGGACTTACGATCTTTTAAAGTCTGGGGATGGGGTTAAGATGAGAGAGGGTGACTGGCCATTCCCAGCAGGATGTATAGGAGACTATTTCTTGCTTTCTCATCCTCTCAGTTGTGTCCTGTGTTCCCCCCTTTCCATTATGTGCCCCCAGGCTTGACACCAGATGAGCCAAGGAAAGAGAAAGCATTGGCATATACTTAAAGCATTGCTTCACTTTGGATGTGCTTAGTGCTACATGCTGGACTTGGTGAACCCCGGTGCCCTCTGAGCAGCTCCTGTAACTCACATACCTGAGCTAGTGCTCTGAAGATCTCTTTATTAACATGGGAATAACCTAACAGCAGTTAGAAACCTGGCTTTGAATGCTGGAAACTCAGGGTTTATTTTCCCTTCTGTCCATGAAAATTCAGACCAGTGTTTCCTAGGAGTGACCCAATGGCCAGAGCACATGCTGAGGCTGCTCACTTTCCATTTCAGCATGCATCACATCATTGCAGGTATGGAAAATAAAATCCATGATCCTTTGGGACAGGAGCAGGAAACCCTAAATAATAGCAATATTTTATCCATAGAGCTTGAGCCAGCCTTGACTTCAGGATACAAGGAAGGTCTCTTCTTGTAGTTTTTCTATCTAACCCGTGCCTATGGAGTTGAAAGCCTTATGGGATATGGACAAAGCTTTGCCTGTTTATTGGATTTGCTGGTGTTTGCCTGCTTTGGTTCAGATATGAGTTTGGCATAGAGCTAGTTGGCTCATTTGAGGCTGGAACAGTTCTGATGATGTGCAGGAGGCTTTTCAGTACTTTGTGACCTTATGGATAAAATCTACATTTCCCTATTTTCTTCTTCTAGGTAGCATGCTAGCATGTTAAGTTTCCAGATTCAGTCTGATTTACACAGCAAAAAGAGGCAGCACAAAAAAAGGTTAGGGTTAGGTTTTTTTATTGAAGAGGAAATTTTTTCAGTATCCTGAGATTTGAAGGTGTTGGATCAAAGAGAAAGTTTTCACTTCTTTTCATCTCCTTATAAGGAGGGAGTAACTTTCATGCCTCTCTTAGTGACAGGGAAAGGAAAAACATGAAATACAGAGTGATCAGTATTTCCGGAAGTCAGCAGGGATTTAAAATGGTCACCACTTTGAAGAAAAGGATTTCTAGATAACAGGATTGAAAAGTGCTTAGTTGAGGGAGCTGGCAGACTGGAGTTTTACCATATTTAGTCAATGCCCTTGTCTCATTTCCAGTGTTTCAACATTGGCAAAACATGCATATATATAGAGAGACTATGTTGATTTTTGGTGGTACGGATTATATCCCCCAAATTCTGAGGAAAATAGATATAATCATTGCTTTGAGGATCCCATAATTGAAGGAAAGTAGTAGTTTAGCGGATATTTAACCATAAAGTATCAAAAAATGGGTATTTTTTGTATGTGTTTTAAAATGTACTTTTTTTTTTCCCCTGGATGACCCTGCCCTTTCAGTTTGAAGAAATCCTGTTAAGTAGAACCAACCCCAGAATGCAGCCTGTCTGAAACGTCTCCTTGAGAAAGGAGCAGTCTCTGGTTTCTATGTACTGTATTCTGCAGCAAAACTGAAATAATATAAATATGAAGATGATGTACTGACAGACTTCCTCCTAGTTTTTGTGTTTGAGTCAGGGAGTTTTTTTGTTTAACTGTCAACAACATTTGGTCCATTCTTGCTCTTATAGAAGTTAGTGGGAGTTTTGCCTCCTAGATAATATAAAAATAGCTCCAGCCTATGGTTTATAAAATGGGGTTATTGTGTATCTCAAAGCTGTTGAAGGTTTGTATTGTTGCTGTAGGCTTGCAGTCCTTTTAAGCTAAGGCTACTGCTGAAAGAAGTGGTCTGGCCCCAGTCCTGGCTGATGTATTTTTCCCTGGTGCTGACCCTCCTTTTTGGTTTCTCAGTGGTGAAGTGGGATGAGGGAATTCAGATAGATCAACGAAAGCTCCCTCCAATTAATTTTAGTATGTATCGGGGGAATTACCCTTGAGTTGGATGACAGCTGACCTACTGGGAGAAGAGAGCATCCTTCTGGAGATTTGGGTACCCCTTTTGATGAGAGCTTCAGTGCTGAGAATGCGGGTTGGAGGGAGCCATAGGCATGAGAGCACAGTGCATGGCAAAGCCCTCCTCCTATCTTCACTGGATACCTCTCATTCTATGTGGAAGGAGACATTGGCTCACATCTTGAGACCATGAGCCTCAGTATTGTTTATTATTACTTAGAGCAGTGCTGTTTGTGGTACGATAACTATGCTGCTGTTTTTCTCGGAATGTAAAAGAGGATGTCCATGAACGGCCTTGGATGCTGTGGTGTTCAGTGGCCTAGTGTCTGTGCCAAAAGTTAGTCTAATGGCATTTCAAAGATTTAGAGAGCAAGAGTAGCTGTTTGTCATTGAGGTGGACATACTTTCTGGGAAAGACATGGGTTCCAGTTGCTGCTTTAGTGAATGCTCAGATGAACTATACAGATTGGCAACAGCAAAAAACTGAATTTTCAGGTCTTGACCCTTTTCAGTGTTACTGAGTTAAGAGCGGTTACTTCAAGGATGGTAAGCCCAGGCTGAAGTTTCTGTCTGACACTAATGGCAGGGCTTTACTGTAAGGGTGGTGAGGCACTGAAATGGGTTGCCCAGGGAAGCTGTGAATACTCCATTGCTGGCGGTGCTCAAGGCCGGGTTGGGCATAGCCTTGGGTGACATGGTTTAGTGGGAGGTGTCCCTGCCCATGGCAGGGGGGTTGGAACTAGATGATCTTAAGGTCCTTTCCAACCCTAACTATTCTATGATTCTATGATTTGAACATGTTTTCCTGCATGTGTGGGGAATGCATGCACAGCTGGGTAGCCCTGGCACTTTCCCTCTGAGGGGATTGTCTGCAGTGATGGTCATCTTTACTCAATAAGGAGGATATGGCTGCCCTTGGTTCATCCTTTGGGCACCTGTGTACTCGAAAACTAGCTTTTCTGGATCCTGTTCTTGGATGCCTGCTTCTCCCCAGACAAGTGCCAAGCCTGTGTCCCATTCAGTCCCACTCCTGGTAGAACCAGAACCAGACCGGTTAACCCCTCTCTTTTGGCATACAAGGCTTTATGCTGGGGGTCAGGTCCAACCCCTTGCTATTAGGATTTACTGCTGCACAGTAAGATACTTGTTATTGAAACCAAACTGTTCTACTGAGATCTAGTATTTGATGGAAATTGATAGTCATATGCGGTGAAAATGTGACTATTACACAGTGTTTATTTTTTTCTGTGTTCTTAAAGAACATAGTGATACATTTAGCCTCTGTGCTATGCATCAGAGCTGAATAGTTTTGGATAACTCTCCTATGTAATTTTAGGTTCATGAAGTAATTCTCTTTTGCTGTTCCACGGAGTAGGTGAGGTCACATTTTCCAGAAGTATATTCAGATCTTCTAAAATATTTCTTCCTGATAAAAGCCCTCTTCTTTGTTTCAGAGTTCCCCTAAAATGTTACATCTTTTCTTCATATTTTAATTCATATCTAACACATATTGATATGTTTTAGCAGAGCAAATGTATTTCTTGGGTACATTTCTTAAAGTATTTTAAATTGTCAGCATATGCTAATAATTTTGGAGGAGAAAAAAAAAAAAGAAGTGATGATATGAGTCTTCAGTTTGCTTCACCCTGACACCAAGCCTTACTTTGATGGGTTCATTATGGACCCAGAGGTTGGGTTTGCTTTTCTGAAAATCTTGTTATATGAAACACTGAGGGGAAAGCTGAACTAATACCTGCAGAGAGCTGAAAAGTGACATGTATTTAAAAGAGGTGAGGTAGAAGTTGAGAGGAAAAATGTTTCCTGGGCTGATTTTAGAGGATGCCAAACTTAAATAGGATATAATGCCAGGTCCCTACTCTGGGATTTCAGGAATATATATTTTCTGTCTACTCCTCAAAACCTTCTTTTCTTCGACCCATCCCACAACTACTTTTCTTCCCTATCTCCAGACATATATATCTTTTTCCCTGTTGCATGTTTCATATTTTTATGTCTTTATTCAGGACTGTTGATCCTGGCATGTGTTCTGGTTCTGTGCAGGGTGATGTGGCATCCAGGGTCCAAGACTACCAGTTTTACAGCATAACTGCACATCCTGCCTTTTACATTATAACTTTTTTGCCGCTCTTTCCTGTGGCACATGCAAAACAATTTCTAGGTTTCCTGTACCTCTATAAAAGAAGCTAACTTGCAAATAGGCACCAGACAGTGCATGTGGGCCATTTGTGAAAGAATCAGGGGTGTGATGCTTTCATCCTGGGGAGATGAGCCAGTCTGAAGGACAGCTGGATTAGCCAGGCTAAGGTCAGAAAAGTTTGGGTTACCACCTGCATGTGCGTAGGGTTAGCATGGAATACAGTATACCTTGATGTGGCAGCTTCCAGGCTAACTTAATCTGTGGGAGAGCTGAGGTGAAAACTGACAAATCTGAGAAGTGGCAGCCATCCAGTAAACAAGAAACTAGGGTGGTCTGATGTTTCCTGTCTTCGGGGCAGGGCTATGATCATCAGGTAGGCTTTGTGCCCTGCTCTTGTGGTGTGTTGCTGCTCCTACTCTTTCTTTTGTCTTTGTCGTGGTTTGAGGCCCCTCAAACAGTTCTGTGCACCCCCTCCCCTCTTTCTTCCCCAGTCCTGGGGAAATGGGAAGGAGAATCGAAAGAATGCAACTCCCACAGGTTGAGATAAGAACAGTTTA
>JASSUY010002919.1:0-14772 GCA_032466535.1 Forpus xanthops | reverse complement strand
AGCAGCCTTCCAGTATCTGAAGGGGGCCTATAGGGATGCTGGGGAGGGACTCTTCATGAGGGACTGTACTGAGAGGAAAAGGGGTAACGGGTTCAAACTTAAAAAGGGGAAGTTTAGATTGGATGTGAGGAAGAAATTCTTTACTGAAAGTGTGGTGAGGCACTGGAATGGGTTTTCCAGGGAAGTTGTGAATGCTTCATCGCTGGTGGTGTTCAAAACCGGGTTGGACATAGCCGTGGGTGACATGGTTTAGTGTGAGGTGTCCCTGCCCCTGGCAAGCAGGTTGGAACTAGATGATCTTAAGGTCCTTTCCAACCCTAACTATTCTATGATTCTATGTTGAGAGGGGTTTTGCATGGATTAGGCTCAGAAACAATATATTTGCTTCTGAGACAATCTATTTTCTTTTGATTAATGGTATGGATTCAATATATTAAGTTGCAGATTGAGAATGTCTTTAGGTAAAGGTAAACATGACATAACTTGTGCCTCACAGAGGTGCAAAATGAAGATCTGATAGAATGACTAGATTTTTGACATCAGAACAGCAGACAGCTGTGCAAGAATAATTAACCATGTATTCTTTCTTGTATCAGTGGTTAAGTTTGAAAAAAAAGTCTAAATAATCTCTGAAAATTGGTATGACACTGTTTTTGTTCTTTACCTCTTCTGGAGCACTTTAAAGGCTGTAATGAAAGATAGCCTAACAATCTGCTCTGCAGGTTGTCTGGTCTGGGTCCAAGTATGGCACTAATACACCCAGCTATAAACAGTTCCTCAAAGACAGGTGTGATCAGATGTGCCTACTGGAAAATATGCTTTCTGTGTGCTTATCTCAATGCCCGTGGGTTGAGGGCTGAGGGTCTGAATTGTAAGTCTTAAATCTACAGGGGAGTAAGACTTCAACAAGTTAAGTCAACCCTTCTTCTATCTGATATTTTATGATTTTCTTCAGGTTATCAAGGAAGACTGCACAAAAGAGTGATTTGGTCTCATGGGTCTCACTCAAGGTCTTGATCACTGAGAAGCCAAAGAATAAGATACATCTTCAGTCACCTAAGACAGCAAAACATCTTAACCTGAAGTTAAATCGAATCATTAAAGTACTTATGTGTTCTAATATCTTATGAAACAATCAAATCTAAGGATGTGAAAAAACATAAGTAGCTATACAATTTCCATGCAGAGAAAAATCAGGTAACTGCAAAAGAGCACATAGCTGAATAATTCACATGTGCCTCGATGTGATAAACTCTGATAAACCATGTCTTGTTGTCTTTTGTTGAACAATGCTCATCTCCATTATGCTACTGCTGATAAATGAGGGTGGGTGTATATAAGGATAATTTAGGTACCTCGCAACTTTCATTGCAGCATTTTTGGGAGTCCGTAAACCTTATCATACTGTTCTTCTGTGAGTGGAGGAGACAAACATTTTTAAGGATAAACATTTCCTTGCCAAATGTATGACAGGATTTACAGAATCACAAAATGACAAAGAAAAACTAGCTTGTAAAAGTATTATTCATTGCTCCTTAGCTTATTTTATTTGGCCACTATAAATTGTCGCTGGGCAAAAGATCTCTGAAGTTACTGCTAAGTGAGAAAAGTGGGTGCAATATGGATGCTTCAGAAAGCTCATCCTCTGGGTGACAGTGATGCACATAAGCACAATCAGGCAGCAAAGCAGGAATGACAAAAACATGGTATTTAATGAACTACAAATATAGTTTGATTTATATATTCTCCTTCTTATGTTCCATGTGATATCATGTGATGATTTCAAGCATTTTTCTTTGCCTTCAAATAATATGTCCTCTGGAAGCAAAAAAAAAAAACATCTCTAACAAACTGAAATTCATTGGAAATGTTCTCACAGCAGCCCTGCAGAGCCCTGTTAGAACAAGTCAAGAGGAGGGACACAACCATGATCAGGGGACTGGAGGACCTCCTGTATGAAGACAGGCTGAGAAAGTTGGGGCTTGGAGAAGAGAAGGCTGCATGGAGACCTCATAACAGCCTTTCAGTATCCGAAGGGGGCCTAAAAGGGTGAGAGAGAGGGGCTTTTCATCAGGGACTGTAGTGATAGGACAAGTGTCAATGGGTTCAAATTTAAACAGGGGAAGTTTAGCTTAGATATAAGGAAAAAGTTCTTTACTGTGAGGGTGGTGAGGCACTGGAATAGGCTGCCCAAGGAAGTGTTAAATGCTCCATCCTTGGCAGTGTTCAAGACCAGGTTGGACAGAACCTTGGGTGATATGGTTTAGTATTAGATGTCCCTGCCCATGGCAGGGGGGCTGCAACTTGATGATCTTAAGGTCCTTTTTAACCCAAACTCTTCTATGATTCTATGTTGTTATCAGAGCACCTTGGCTTTGTCACTGTGTGCAGCTGGACATTTCCTTACCTGCTGAAATTGCAAGAGCTGCCCTTGTGTACACAGCTGAGAGTGTGCACACATTGGTTTGAGCAATATTTGATGAAGTATAGTCTGCTGCCCTCCAGGAACTGCTGGAATTACTTTGATTAGTATCTGTTTCACACAAGATGCCTTCTGGGAATGCTGCCCCAGTGGCAAAATGCCTTTCCTATGGCAAGTTACCTGGATGTACAGCTTAATACTTCAAACAGATCACTAACTGTAACCTATGCCAGGGATGTAGATGGACAAATGGAAAGTTGAAAGTTTCAGTTTACTCAGTTGAAGTGGTTACATTTTTGCAGGGTCCCTCACATTTGCCTCACAATATCAATGTCACATGGCTCACTAAGCAGTGACAATAATGTGGTCTTGCTGGCAAATCAGTCAAGTAAGTAAGGCCACATTACCTGTCTCACTGAGGGCAAGTCATTTTACAGCACCTGGGCAAAGCATCTTGTTATGTTTTATTCCTTGAATAAAAATCCTAAGGACTCTTCTATTTCATGTTCAGCATTTCAAGTTTCTTGGGTTTTGGAGAACAGTTTCATAAGAGGACTCTAAACTAGTCAAATGTTTCAGGCTGAACTACCTGAGAGTTTTTAAAGACATAACCCCAAGGAGATGTTGAAGCTGGCAGTACTCAGCCAGCCCTGTAACAGAAGCAGTGACTTTCACCCTAAGCACAGTTTGGAAGCAGTTATTGAGGCTTGGGATCATTACTCTAATTTTCTAAGTGCTTGGGCAGGCATTATGGTTTGCTGTGAAGTAGCGGGCAAAGGTGAGATGTTTGTTATTTTTATTCATATCCTTGGCACAGAAGCAGAGAAAACTCTTAGTAAAAGCAACTAATACCCACAAACTGCTTTACAGTATGCCACCTGCAGAGTTAGCAAAAGAAGCTCTAACTTCTAGCTGCTTGTTCCTCCTGCACCCCCTCAGATTGTCCTACTCGTAGACTTTCACCAGTCTACTTTTTTAGGAAGTAAACTGGATCACAAGAACAGATGTTTGGGGATTCTTTTTTCAGCCAAGTGCAAAGTAAAAGGAGAATGCAGTCCATAAAATACAATGACACAATAAATGTCATGATTGTTCTAAATTAGAAATTAATAAGAGGAACAAGACATCATGTATAAAAATGTGCTGGCAGGGCTGAGCGCAACTGAAACCCAGTTTTCAAATATGCAAGGGATAGAAGAAGTCCTAATGCTAATGTTTGTCAGAAAAAGGAAATAATTAATAATGTAAAAAATAAACAAACTGGAAATACTCAGTAATTCATCTTACTTTGATCCTGAGAAGAAATGGTTGTATAGCATTTTAGATAAGGTACTTTCACTTACTGAGGATGACAGTGGGCAATATCTATTAATATAGAATTAAAACGGTTAGGTGAGTATATTCTTTGGTCTCTACTACTCCAAACGGTAGATTATTCCAGAACCTCACCGGTTTTATGATCAGAAATATTATTTTAATTTGAAGATTGTAATTCTTTCTGGTGAATTTATACCTGTGTGTTCTTGTGCCAATCTGCCATTTAGCTTCTGTTTTCCCCAAACTGTACTCATAAAAGCAATTCCCTGAGTAAATAAAGGCAGTTTTGTTTGTTTATTTGTGTTAAAAAATTAATCCCTTCTACTTTCTGATCAATGAAAGAGTCTCCATTCCCTTAATCAGCTTCATAACACTTTCCAGTCATGAGGAAAATTCAGTTTTCATCCCAGATAACAGCAGTGCCTTGTACACTGGCACACACATTTCAACTGTTATTTCTACTCTTTAATATGTACTAGAACACCCTTTGCTTTCTATACTATCAAAGCACATTAATGATGAAGTGGAATGTGACTGTGTAGTGTTCTGAAGTCCTTCCTCTTCCAATCAATATGCTTCCAGAATCCAGCAATTTTTCGCATGCTTAACTTTTCCGTGCCAAGTTGTGTATTTTTCTGCTGGCAAACTTTCTTGTTGTCCTTAAGATACTACTTTATATATTTATCTCCCTGTATTTTGACGAATCAGCCAAGACATTGATAAAAAAATTCTAAAAGAGCTCCTTCAAGAATTTCACCATTAATCCTCCTTAATCTTGTCTTTCTGTTTGATGCTGTAGTCAGTAAAGTCTCGACTTCACTTAATTCTCATTCATTTCCTAATTTGTGCTCTGATTTCCATCTTTTGCAAATTAGAGACTGTCTTTGTAGAACTGTATCATCTTGATTTCGGATAACATTACCAGACTAGTTGATTTTGATCCAGAGCAGATGACAGTCTTCTTCTTTCCAATATTTCCTTTGAGCTGCTGACTGAGATAGTAAAAAACCTAAAGTGATATCTAGCTGAAATTTTCCTACTTCAAGTATTTTATTTAATTCAGTGTGAAACTGTAACTTGTGATCTTTTAGCCCATGAGTGTAAATCAGCCAGTATTCATTCAGAACACATAATCACAGAATGGTTTGTCTTGTAAGGGACCTTAAAGTTCATCTAGTTACAAGCCCCTGCCATGAGTAGGGGCAGCTTCCACTGGACCAAGTCGCTCAGAGCTGATTGAATCAAGTAATTTTTGAGAAATAAAAACTAACAAAGTGTGATTTGATAAGAAATACATTGTCCATGTATGATCACAGGCATGAATCTGTCCCTTCCCCCCAAAAATATATAACCAAACCATTTTCTGAAAAAGGAAACAGCACTAATCCTCTGTCTTACAGTAGTCACAGACCTGTGTAGTATAATTAAATTTATAAAAATCCAGTGACACAAGATTACTTGAGGAATAGTTCGCCAATCAACTGCTCTTCATAGTTTACCAACCTCAACTGAAGTGCAGGACTTTTAAAACACCTATCTGAAAGCCTATAAATGAAGAGAATCAGTATGGGTTGTCTTTAATCCATTTTTAAAAATAATATATTATATGAGCTGTGTAGTTCACACACTCTGAGATCATGATTAAATATATCCTTTGTTAAGTATTTGCCTTGGGCAATCCAAGGCCAGAATGGAGCTCCTGTGCAGAAGCTGTGAAGAAACCCACCACCCTTAGTGGGAAGGCTTCAAACTTGGTGAGACACAATGAGGAAGCATCACTTGAAATATAAAAGCATAGTGTAGAGCATTGTTGTCACTTGACCAAACACCTTACACCTCTGAAATGGTATTTAAGCCTTGGCATCATTTTCTCACTGAGGGCTTCCCATAGATGCGCCTTTACTCCCTGCTGGAGCCAAAGTGTGAAGTTGCATACCTTGCAGGGTGGGAAAGGGCAGAGCTTTCAGTTGCTGCTTGGCTCAGTCTGCCAAAGTGGAGGCTGAGAGGAGCCATTTGGAGTTGTTACTGACCAGGGAGGTGCCTGTGTTGCACCAACACGGCTACAGAGAACCCTGAGCACAATCTGTGAGGCAGGAGAGGGGTGATTAAATATAGGTGACCCTGTGAGCATGGGGCTGGAGGGCAGCTGGCCTCCCACTCATAAAAACTTGAGAAAGTGTCCTTTTACTTGGTTTTGTTCCTACTTATTTTGCACCAAGCCAGGTCTAGCTGAAGACTGTCTCCAAACATTTATCTTCATTGCTTTGTTCCACATCTGCTGTGCAGAAATTATAATGTGGGTAGGCTTTACTCTCATAACAAATACCACGTCCCTTGTGCTCCTATAAAACTGTTCTCTCTTTAAGCCTAGAATCTTCAGTTACAGTGCCACATAATCTTTAAAGTCCCTTTTACTAGGCAATAAAATAAAAAATTTAGTAAGAAACTCCATACACATATTTATTCAAGTGACCAAAGCGCACAGTACATTTCACAAGGAAAATATGGAACACAGTGACCTGAAAAGCTTTGTGCTAGTAGCCAGCAGATCCTTACGGCAAAACATCAGACACAGTGGGTGTTGTTTTTTTTCCCTCTGTACTGTTAATAGTTTATTACTTTTTACCATTCCTCTCCCAGGCAATATCAGAAAGAGAAAATGATGAGTCTCTGCAATTTTGAAGTGGCACCAAATTGCTGTTTCTGTTACAATGGTTTCTATTAATCCTCTTTTCTGATTTTTCTTTTTTATTTATTTCAATTTGTGTTCAAGTCATGCTCATGTGAACAGTGTTTGTTCAGAGGTTAGGGAAAGTGCTGAGCAATGATCTGTGCATAACTGCACAATCCTTCAAAGGCACTGCTCTCCCTTGCCACCCATCCCCACACCAAAGTAAGCCACGGGGAGGAAAGCTGCAATGTGCTGTTCAATGTACCCACTTGTTAAGACATGGTACTTCAGGGACAAAACTGAAATCAGCTGCCACCCCCTTTCCCATCAAATTGAGACAGGCAGGAAGAAGTTTTTCTGGGTCTTATGGCTAATTTTTTGGTAGATAGTAGAGGTTGTGGTGAGAGGGTTTCTTATCCTCTTCATCTCTTGTACCACTGTATTGTCTACACCACAATTTAACCCTGAAGAATTAATCTGCTGCTTTGCAGAGGATGTTCAGGAAATAAAGTTGGCAAAGTGTAAATGTCAAATGAATTCATCCCACCTACTTACCCAAGCAAGGTCGGAGAAGGATGAGAAAGCAATTAATTTATATGGCCTCAGAAAACTGAGCTGCCTCTATAAATCATTACTTTAATGTGTTATTTCTAATTTTATTACTATAAACAGCTATATTATGAAAGCAAAGATAGGTGTAAATGCAAAGTCAAGGTACCCAAGGAGTAAAGTACCTTGGTGCATTACAAGCAGACTATTAATACCTGCATTTTGACAGAAGTCCCTCAGTTTCCACAGGGAGCTAAGACCCCTTCGTCATCTCTTTCCCAATTGTCTCTCCAATCACATTATCAATGGAAAGCACATAATTTTTAAAACTATCTTTTTATTTGAGCCCTGCTGTCCTTTAACTGTGCATTAGTTACATACTGCTATTACATTTTCATTATATCTCTGCAAGTCCATAACTACTGCAGAGTGATAATCCCTGAGGGCTGGCTGACTGATTCCCAGGAAGAATTTGTGGTTTTCTCCATACACAAGACATGACACTACTACACAGGTCTTTTGCAAGATCTTTCAAGCCTTCCTCCTGTGCCTCACTTACCAATTTTTGTGCCTACCATGCTCCCTTTGGTGTCATACCGCAATGAATCTGCTGGGCACAGGAAAGCTCTGCCCTTTGAGTTGACATACCTCAGGCTTCATCCAGAGTGCTTTTGCTATATGAGACATTGCACACAACTTCCATCCTCATGTTCCCCCTTCTTCTGGCAAAATGTGGTTTCCAGAGATGTGTGCAGCATCCTGACCTCTCACAAGACAAGAGTGAAGAATTCATAGTTTATCACCTCAAAAGGAGATGAATAAGCAATGGTTCCCTTATTTTTGAAAGACCAGCTTTATACTTTTTTTAGTAAAACCTTAATGTCAGTCTTGACTCATCAGCTTCTGGCAACTGACATGTACTTTTGTCTTTCAACTGCATTTCATGTAGCTATCAGATTTGTCAGCCTAATGACCTTTAGGGGTTATAAACCTAATTTCTAAATGACTGCTCAGTAGATGCTAGTGCACAGATAATTAACTGTGTCTATAACACAGGATTCATGCTGAATTGAATTCTAGGATACATACCTAACCTCTGAATTTTTTTTTTAAAGCTTTAAAGTTAAAAAAAAATTCCAAATGAAGCAATCTTATAAGGATTTGGAAGGAGAAACTTTTCTGGGTTTTTCTGTTGGGTTGTTTGATTGGTTTTAGTTTTGTTTTGTTCTTTTTTCCTATTTCGTGAATAGTTTCAGTTGGAATAGAAAAGTATCACAGTTTTATTTACATTAAATAAAAGAAAGACTCTAATAAATGAGAAAATATTTATTCATAATTTACCCTGATAATATTTTTCAGCATCTCTTGAAGATGCTTGAAAAATCTTTCATGTTACCCAACACTGAGTTTAAGTACAACCATCCTGTTCCTGTTCACTCTGCACAATTTAACTTCATCCGTAGTTGAACCATGCATTTATTTTGATGTCTCATAAATTTTCAAAGCAGTGAGTCACTTCTCCACAGATAAAGGGACTCCAGATACACCATCATAATCTGAGATCAACCAGGTCTATCATCTCAGACTGCAAAAATGACAAAG
Source organism: Forpus xanthops (assembly GCA_032466535.1). Lineage (NCBI taxonomy): Eukaryota > Metazoa > Chordata > Aves > Psittaciformes > Psittacidae > Forpus > Forpus xanthops. The sequence continues at coordinate 6,211 of JASSUY010002919.1, read as the reverse complement.
TAAAGGAGTGACATCACAGCTACACTAAATTTAAGATGACTGTGCTTTAAAGTAATTTAGGTATGTCAGATGCTGTACCTAAGAAGTGAATAAGCTTTTTTCTGATGACTTTCATCATTGCCAGTGTGCAGGCATCTGTGTTTCAGAACAACTTGGAACTATTTTCTTTCCTCCTGTTCATGCCTCAACACTTGCTGGCTTCTGAACTCAGCAGAATTCAGGAATTTTGGCACATCCAAATAAGTTTTAGAGGTTCAAGAGGTAGTCTTCTACACAAAAAAAGACAAGAATGATCCCCCCCCAAAATTCACTGTATATATGTGCCAACTCACACACATAGGGAAAGAACAACAGCAGCACATATTGATACATTCAAATGTTGAAAGCAGGAAACACACAGGAAATAAATAGATAATCATGTTACTGCACTAGACAGATATCTGCTAATCAGCTGCCTGAACCTTGACAGACTGAGATGTGCTAGCTGGAAATGACTAGGCAGCAGAGCAGATAGCACTGGTATGCCATTGCCTAAACTGACCATGCAAAAAAATGCATTTCATTGTGAGAGGTCAGATAAAATGACTGAAAACTAAGGACACAGGTTATACCCCTGAGCTTTAAAATATTTGGGTTTGGAAGGCAGAATTTTGGGAAAAGACAGTATGTAGTGTTAGTGAAACTGTCTCTAGATGGGATTGCAGTCAGATAGAAAGGTCACACAGCAGGGCTTCTTGTTAAAGTCTGACTCATCTCAAAACACACATTTGATATCTGCCACATACAATGTAAATTTATGTATTTTATTATTGTTGCAATTTTCTATTTACTCAGGAGTCTGCAAGAGGTAAAGGAAGGGGAGATGCTTTTATATACTTTTTAAACGAGCAAGAGAAATAAGATAAGCCATCTTGTTCTAATCTCCCTAAGCAAAGCAACACATTCATGTTGGAAAACAAACAGAAAACTGCTTCAAACTAATCACTTAAGAAACTCAGAACAAATTGGATTTCAATTGCAAAAATATTTTTTCTAGCATTGCTTTAATTTGGAAGCCAAGAAATAAATCCATAAGTTTTTAAATTAGGCTTTAAAAAGCAAATTTCTCTTTCTTTTTTCCTTTCCAATAGGTGTAGAAATGCTATTCAAGCTGAAAAAGATCATATAGCCAAGTCCACATACTTGACTGAATTCAGAGTAAGGCCATGAAACCGGAGTAAACACTGAAGAATAAAATGTTTTTTGGCTTCTTGAAAAGAAGGTTAAAAAATGGTTTGGATCTTACTCTGTAAGGAGAATCTATTTCCCAAGGATTACATAGGGTTTTTCACCATAATCAACAGAGGCTTATCAAAATACTATTGACAGTTGTTATAGATCAGAAACTCAGCCTAGAAACATAGAACAGTTAGGGTTGGAAAAGACCTTAAGATCATCTAGTTCCAATCCCCTTGCCAGGGGCAGGTACACCTCACACTAAACCACGCCACCCACGGCTATGTCCAACCCGGCCTTGAACACCACCAGTGATGGAACATTCACAACCTCCCTGGGCAACCCATTCTAGTGCCTCACCACACTTACACTAAAGAATTTCTTCCTCAGATCCAATCTAAACTTCCCCTGTTTAAGTTTGAACCCGTTACCCCTTTTCCTCTCAGTACAGTCCCTCATGAAGAGTCCCTCCCCAGCAACCCTATAGGCCCCCTTCAGACACAAGAAGGCTGCTGTGAGGTCTGCACACAGCCTTCTCTTCTCCAGGCTGAACAGCCCCAACTCTCTCATCCTATCTTCATACAGGAGGTGCTCCAGTCCTCTCATCATTGTCGTGGCCCTCCTCTGGCCTTGTTCCAACAGTTCCGTGTCTTTTTGATGTTGAGGACACCAGAACTGCACACAAAACTCCAAGTGAGGCCTCACAAGAGCAGAGTAGAGGGGCAGGATCACCTCCCTCATTCTGCGGGTCACACATCTTTTGATGCAGTCCAGGATACGGTTGGCTTTCTGGGATGCAAATGCACACTGCCGGCTCATGTTCACTTTCTCATCCACCAAAACCCCCAAGTCTTTCTCCTCAGGGCTTCTCTGAATTTCCTCTCTGCCCAACATGTAGCTGTGCCTGGTATTGCCTCGACCCAGGTGTAGGACCTTGCACTTGTCATGTTTAAACTTCATAAGGTTATACAGAGATATATATTAAAAAATAGAATAAGACAAGGAAGATGAATTTATCCACCACTTACCCATTAAAATAAGGTCATTTTTTTTGGAATACTCTTTCTGTGGAAGAAGTTCTGCATTTAATATGTATCCACACACTTAAGTGTGTGCAGGTTACCCAAGATTAAATAATATTTATTAAACTCCCTGCTAAAAACATGTTTCTAAGCTTTGGCCACTGATAGAACAACTTACACCAGTTGTTAGGATGGGGCGTTGGAAAAATTCCTTCCTCAGATCTAAGATCTCAGAGCGTTTTTTTTTTTTCCTCTATGATTCATCTGTGATGCTCAGTTTACTTGTTTTTTAGATGTCCCAGATTAATAGCTCCCTAAGCATTCATATTGTCAACCAGTAGCACACACTTCATCCCAGTGACTGCATTTTTTTCCTATGTAAGTCATTACAAAATAATATTTGTACAAAACTTAATGAATTAAAATTATACAGTTCCTAGTAGAAGATGCAGTATTCCCTCATGGATATAAACAGTGTGTAGTGAAACATTTCTATCTGTTGTACTGAACAAGTATCAGGCAGATTTGAGTAATAAAGTTAAGCAATACCTTATGGCATATTTTTAAGGGGCAGCATGACATTTATAGTTAAAGGAAGCCAGAACAAATATTTTTAAATTCAATGTACATTAAGAAAAAATATAAAAATAAATGAGGATATACTGACCCACCAATGTTGCTGTTTTCATTGAATAACCTACCATGAAAAAGAATGGGAAGATTTACAGAACCAGTCATACTCACACATCAGTGACATCTTAAAATAAGTAGGTGTAGCTAATTAATCATCGCTGCTTAGCCTCAAAGAAGAGTATTTGCCATTGTGCCCTAGTTCTAGTAAATCACGTTTAGGCATCACCTGCTCCTAAGATTATTACTCCCCAAAAATATATTTGCTATCCTGTCTAATCATTAGCCAAGAGTCCTTGCTCTCCTATAAAATATTTTATAAAATACAATAGAATGAACTAGAAATTATAGGGTACCTGAGAAAGTTTTAGAAACTTTTATTGCTCTGAAGGATGTGATTAATTTAAAGCACATACTTTTAAAACAGATAATGCATTTACATATGGCCAAAACCAACATTGCACTTGTGAAGTTTTGTATTAGCATAGAAAAAATCTTTGTCTCAAGTCATCTAAACATTGAATTGGTTAATCCCATCTGGCACAAATAGCATATTATGTAGCAAAAACTGAAGATATGAAAGGCAGCTCAGCATTAGCTGATAGTGCTTTGACTGAATCCACTGTCAGAACTTAGGGTGAAAGAAGCCCCTGATGGTGAAACTCTGATTTGAAATAAACTCTGTAGGTCCTTAACAAGAAAGTTTATGCCGTTGTCATGATCCTGTTCAGGCACAGCAAAGCCTATGGATGGCACCTAACTAATGGGTTAACTCTGCTCATTCTTTTCTCTTGAGAGAACTCTTCATTTGACTAGCCATAAGTTGTCTACTACAGGAACACTCTATGGGCAAATGCTTTTGGTAAACTGAATTACCTCCAAGTTACGCTGACTGTTTGACTCTATCTATCTATCTGTCTATCTATCTCCATCAGCTACTGGGGGAGCTTAGCCACCTTGTTTATCTGCAGCCACCTACTTGTGTACACCCACATCTTAGTATTTTGATAACAAAATTAACCCCACTCATGCAGTTCAGTTAAAGCAGAACCAGAGCCTTTTTATAACCTCAAGAGGCACTCAAAGAGGTCTGGATAAAATGTACAGTACAGAAGTTGTCTAAAGCCTTTATGTTTCTAAAGGGGGGAAGAGGATACACAGGGTGTCAGGCAGGACAGGGAAGAATTAACAAGCTGGTGTGTGTGTTAAATTGTCATCCTCAAAAAACGAAAAGCAGAAAAGCAGATAACACTGTCCAGCAGCTATTTGCAATGGATACAACCTGGATTTAGACTGCTCATCAGGAGGAAAAGAAACTAAATTCTATTATAAATCAGCAGTTTGGGCTGGGCTGTATGTAGAGATGTATATATGATATCAGGCTGGTTTGTGAGCTGCTCAGTTCCTTTAATAACAAGGCTGACAAATCTCCTGCCTATTTTGGTACTGTAACAGTGATACTGCTGGGACATTTGAATTAACAAACCACTTAGCTCTCTACAGTCTCAGCTTTTGATAATTCCATAATTTTAATTTCCTTCTGCATTACTTTTATCACTTTTTTGCTAGGTTGAGCATTACACCATTATTTGGATTATCATCTTTACAGCAATTTAGAAACCCTTTCTGTAGCACAGGAACAGCAGCTGTTCCCTGTAGTTTTTCTCCCTCTGCTGCACCAGCACAGATTATATCTTACAGTGTCCAGTACAGTTTAACTGGACAACATAGCCCTGTATTTATAGAAATTCATCTACTGACCATTGGTTCTAACCTGTGTTTGATTATTTATACAGAATGATAAATGACCTGCTTCATATGTGTGTTAGGTTGCTTGCCAGTCTCCCCCTCTGCTGTTTAGCTCCCACACTGAGAAAAGCTGTTAGTGATAATTCATGGTATGTTTTCCCAGTGACTGTTCAGTGCTAACTACAAACACATGGCATTTTGCCCAGCATTTAAAAAATTTTGCTATTGAGCCACAGTCTATCAAGGGATCTTTGCCCTGCTCTATAGACATACCAGATAGAAGAGCACATAACTAATGGCAAACTATTTCTTTGGCTGGTGAGTAGCAGGACAGCCCTATACACCAGGCAGGCATCTCACCAGCCAGTGTGGTGAACCTCAGGAGCACAGATTGCATTCAGTCCCAATGGCTGCTTGACTGTCCATCAGCAACACCAATTCCCCACCCCCGGGGATGAGCTGTGTTGTCTACATCTCTCGGTTGTATGCAACAGCTCTTAGTCTCTGAAGGTTCTTTGCTGTCATGCACAAGAGGCACAGCTCTTGCAAGCTGCCTAACTGCAAAATATTTGAGTTCTTCCCACATTCCTTTTTCATCAGCTGCTATTTACAAGTTCAGATGTTCACTGACTGAACTTGAAACAGCAAAGCTTTTTATAAGGTGTTTCACCCACTTTGACCAAAACTATGAAAAAGGTTTTCATAATTTTCTCTTAAATTTAATGCTACATTTTTTCAAGTTCTTATGAGGACTTTCATTAAAAATCCCTCACAGGATGTATTTGTGCTGAAAACCCAAAGAGTAATAACTTCATGTAAAGCTGAAAGCATTATGCTTCATCTCAGCAACTGTCAAATCCTCCCTTATGTAACGTTGATGTTTCTCATGGTTGTAATCAAACTGCAGTCTTAATCACACTAATTTGAATTGATCACTAATCTCCTTTCTGCTTTGATTTTTTTCTAACTAGCTTTTAGGAAGAACTGGGGAAAACAGCTTATCCAACTGATGTAATGAATTAATAAATCTAATAACATTAAACTTAAATGATATTATTAATGACTTTAGTTTTAACACGGCTGTAATCAATCAGCTATAAAAACTTACATTTTTTAGCAGTCAAATGAATGGGGAGTTTTGCAGAGCTACAATAACACAAATGAATAGAGTGTCATGACTTTAATGTAGCTTTAATGTATCCGTAGTTATAACTAACTTATTTTCCAGTGTTTGGAAACTTTTTAGATGAAATGCATATTTTCCTTATCTTTGTGTCTAAAATAGTGGGCAGGCTCTGAAACCACCTATACATCTTATTCTGGGCATCTATTACTATTGTCTGTATATATGTGTATATATATACATATATACACATCTGCACATATGTGGAGACCTCATAGCAGCCTTCTTGTGTCTGAAGGGGCATTATAAGGATGCTGGGGGCAGACTCTGCATTAGGGCCTGCAGTGATAGGACAAGGGGTAATGGGTTCAAACTTAAACACGGAAAGTTTAGACTAGATATAAGGAACTTCTTTATTGTAAGGGTGGTGAGGCACTGGAATGAGTTGCCCAGGGAAATTGTGAATGCTCCA
>JASSUY010002915.1:0-19150 GCA_032466535.1 Forpus xanthops | reverse complement strand
GGTGTCATCAGCAAACTTGCTGAGGGCACACTCAATCCCACTGTCCATGTCACTGACAAAGATGTTGAACAAGACTGTCCCAACACTGATCCCTAAGGGACACCACTCGTTACTGTTCTCCAGCTGGACATTGAGCCATTGACCGCAAATATTTGAGTGTGGCCATCCAGCCAGCTCTTTATCCACAGAGAGGTCTCAGGAGACCTTCACTGCAAACTTGACATGGTTATACTCAACTCCCTTCCCAGTTTGTATGTGGAAAAATAGAGAAGCTGAAGTGGATATTGCCAAGGTTTAAAGGCATTGCAAGGGGTTTTGTTTTACAGGTTTCCAAGGTCCTGCACATTGAGCTAGGAAGTCAGCACTGGTCTGCACTTGCCTCATGCACAGCCACAGCTGCGTCCCAGCAACTTGACCAGTAATATGCCTTCTGAATACACAGCATGAATTACAGATCCATCAAGGACTTTCTGACTAATTACATCAGTTATTTTCTACTGTTATGAGAAAAGGCAAACAGATCCACCGCAACCTGAGCTTAGGGTTGTAATTAACTTACTGTGGAGGTAATTACAAATAGTAAATGGAGCGCAATGAATTCTGTAGTCTACATTATGCTCACCTACTTAAGAAGGGGTATTTAGGACACCTGAAAGGCATTCATCTGTGTTTTAAAGACAAATTCATGTTCTCATCTGCTGAAGTGTCTACAGATGCAGATTTATTTAATTGGTATTAAAAAAAGAGAGAAAGCATAGGAACCTGAGGTGGTATTACCTAAAAAAAAAGTGTTTATATATAGATTTAAAAGTTAGGCCCCACTTTTGCCATTTTGTGTATTTTTTTCAATGGAATAATGCTTTCTCCACAGGGCCAGAGAGCTACCCAACTCACAGCAACCACTTCTGACCCACCCCCAGTACATGGAGGGCTTTATCCATGTGTTCATGACCATGAATAGGCCCCTTTTTTCTCTCCACTGCCACAGCAAAAGCAATGCTGTCAGCCAGCCAGATGGTGCATGTGAGTCTTGCTCCCCTCCAGTGCCTCCAGTGCCTCCCCTGCACCAATGCAGAACAGGATGGCACACAGTGGGGATGCACATGGGAAGCCTTTATAGAGCAGACACATGGCTTGTGGGACAGAAGGCTTTGGCAAGAAAGGACTCTTTGAACAAATCTAGGGTGGGCATGACATGGCAACCTGGGAGGTCTCTTAGTAGCACAGAGGCTGCTTTCTATCCATCATCTGGGCACTCTCTCCTTGGGAAAAATCACTTAGGAGCATTGATTAAACAGTCATGTCAACTACAGTTGGCAAAAGCATTGGAAAGTACATATCTGCTCTCAGGTTCTTCATTAAAGTCCACAAGCAGCAGTCAGTTGATTCCCAGACAGGAAAGAAATCAAAGGTAAATAAGGTGTAGCCCTGGACAATGGTCCCAGACCTCTCGTGTGTTTATAACAGCCACCAGCAGCAGATATGTATCTTGCTCTGTCACTGTTTCCACTCATGCAGATTGGTTGTAGGGCCTTGGCTAGAATTTTTTTCTCTGTAGACACACATCTAAAAAAATAAATAAAAATCAGTGTAACATTTCAAACCAGAGAAATCTCTTAAAACAATTCTTGTTAAATCTTAAATTATTGTTAAATGCTCATGGCTCTGCGGCTTGGGCAAGAAGACACTCTCATGACTGCTAACAGCATCACTGGTAAGGTTTCTTTCCTTCACTCTGGGAAGTCCCCAGGATGCTTAGCTCTGGCTGCAAGCAAAGCCCCTACATGACCTGCTGCCTTCACAAAAAGGACAGCAAATATACCATAGTTTACATTGACTTGTGCTCTTGTCCTTTAAGCAAAGGCATCTTTACCTGAGTGGGACAGTTTTATTTTCCCATTTGTGTCGCTTAATAATAGCTTTTTCACGGCAAGAAGAGGGAGTCAAAGAGGAAAACAAAAGGAGGGTTTCTGTGAAGATCTTCCCAACATATTTTCCTCTTTCTGCGCCATAACAATAACTCTTCTGCTGAACTAAAGAAAGTATTATTTTTCCCCCACGCCCTTTCAAGATAAAATAATGTTTTTTTGGGAAGGACTCTATGCACCAGGCTTGCTGAAAACTGCTCGCATGCTATAAAGTACAAATCATTTTTGCTTTGGCTTAGGAGAAAATTCCTGAAGGTGGTGTCTCACTGACAAAGTTGAAATGAGAAATAATTCAGCAGTTCCATCTCTGCTCCCACCTCAAAGTAGTTCCACCCCTGTAAATTGAGCAGTGAATTCAGGGTAACATACTGCTTAGCTCCATAAACCCCAAAAATATTCCCAGACACAGAAAAGTCAGCACAGGGTGGAGGGAAGGGAGGGTCCCAAAACGAAAGATTTTGCAAATGTGGCTGGTGGATTTCCTTGCCCAAATAAAGTGAGATATATCTGGATCCTTCTTCATTACAACAGTAGCTGTGTTAATACAACGGCTGCTCATGGGTGTACAAGCTCTCCCCAGGTGGGGAGGGTTGAAGTTATAACAATGCAGGAAAGACCCATGGACACACATACATATACACACATTAGTGTTTTGCAGTGTGTTTACACACAAAGAATCCTCCGGGATGGTAAGAAGAAATTTAAGAATATGAGCCCTGTGAGGGATACCCCTAAGATAAGGGATATCTTATTGTTGGTGGAAAGAGGTTTCTGAGGCTCCCAGCACTGCTTTCCAACCTGCCATTTCACTGGAAAAGGATACAGCAAGAGATGTAGCCTAGCTCATGAAAGTTCATATGCAAGATAAGTTCTGAAGGAATAGGAGAGCCATGACAAACATGCCTGTTTATTATTCCCTGAAGAGCTCTGATGGGGACCATCTTCAGTAATATTATTCTAGTGGTTGGAGTCCCGTATTTCCCCAAACATACTTTTCAGAAACTGTACCATAATGTCTGAGGTGATGGTTTGTGGGAATAGCCCAGCTCCAGCATTTCTCTGTAAAGTGGTATCTAAAAGCTCTGCATGCTCACATCCCCTCTGGATGCCAGGCCATTTAACTGTCACTGACTTTCACCCATGGCTGAACTTAGCAGACCATCCCCATACGGTATCACATGCCACTTTCTCCTTCCCACTGTGACTTTATCAAACCTGTGAATGCTTCTCTTTATAGCTCTGACCCTTGCAATTTTCAGGGAAGGAAATACAACAGCTTTCTCACACCTGTGCTGTGCAGTACCTAGTTCTTTGCACCAGACATAGAACTCCGTCCACTTTTCATAGGATGAAAACTGTTTCAAGTCTATTTTTTAGTCTCCTTATATGAGAGACCTGTCCCCATAAAAAGCATTCTACTCTAAGGGATTTTGAGGGTGTGGGAGGGGTATTTATGTGAAAGCCAAGCTTGTAGCTTGACATAAACAGCCTCAGATTGTAAAAAAAATCACCACACCTGGATATTTCAAATTCTGTTAAATGCTTTCTGTAAATGAAACTGTAATTTCCTCCCTCTCCCCCTTCCCCCCACCACCAGTAATTTAAGCCAAATCCTTCATAGTCACTGGCCTATAGCTTTTAAATGCCTGGCCTTAAACAAAATCAGTTTGGGGGGCTCAGGAGCTTTGCCATCCTGTTTTTCCATTGGTGTTCCACAGACAGGCATGTTTTAGTACAGCATCCACCCCTGTCATCACATATATTATACATTATGCATATATCCTTACAGATGGCCAGCTCTTCCATGTACATCAAATGAACTTGCCACTGTCCGGAACAAACATTCCATTTCTTTTAATATGTATTCTTGCTGGTCTCTTCAAAAAACAGTCATGCTGCTGTCACCACCACACTGCTGCTGGTGCCTGCACTAGACAGAGGGCTTAGTCAGGAGATACTAGTGATTTTGCCATACAGAAATATTATAAAAAAACCCTGCAAAAAGTGTAAAAATAATTTCAGGCTTGGTTATAAATATTGTTGAAGAGAAACAGGCTATAAACTTTGCAAAAACAAATTTACTAGGAAAACTCTGACCTTCCTCAGGAGTGGAAACAAGACTAAGCTGCGTTAGGATCTACAACAGGGACCCCCTCACCTTGACACACGGACTCAAGCACTGTGTCGAGATTTCAGTGTTCAAGAAGTACAGATCTCTGTGCTAGGTGTAGAATAACCCCAGACATCAACGTCAGATGGGACTGACTAGCTGAGCAGGTGACCTTGGGAGTTACAATGGAAATCATCAAAAAAATCGAACCAATAGCACACTTACATTGTGAATTGGGAAAATGGCACAATGGGCTATGTTTGGAGAGGCATGGCCAGCAGACCAAGGGAACTTGTTACTCCTATTTGGCAGGGAGTAACACCATACTGAAGTGCTGTGACTTGAACCCTCCTAGATCCAGAAGAGGGATGCCAAGAAGCTGGAGAGAATCCAGCAGAGATCCATCAAGGCAGTCAGAAACATATAGTACATAAGCTGTAAGAAGAGGTTGAAAGAAATGGGCTTGTTTGCCCTGGTGAAGAGGAGGCAAAGCAAGGATGTAAAGCAACCTATAAGTACTTGAAAATAAGTTCCAGACATGACAGTACAAAACTTGTCACAGTAGTGATAGGTGGTGAGGCAAGGGGCAACAGGGCATCGGCATCATGTTTGGGAGATTCTGATTGGGCATTAGCAAAAAACTTATCAGGACAGTGCATCCATACTAGAAATGGCTACCCAAAAAATGTCAGAGGCACTTCTGCCCTAATCACCTGTGAAGACTTGGCTAGAAAAAAATCAGCATGATAACACGCTATTTCCTACTCTGTGCACAGTGCAAATGGTAACATCTTCAGTGTAACCAAGGCAGCTGCTGACAGTAGATGACATTTTAGTGGTACTTTTGGTTTTTCTCCCCTTTAGTACCATATAATTTTTACAGGAATTTAAAAGCTTCTTGGCATAAGGTCAGGTTGGATAGGTTTGAGCAAGCTGGTCTAGTGGAAGGTGTCCCTACCCATGGCAGGAGGTTGGAACTAGACAATCTTTAACGCCCCTTCCAACCCAAACCATTCTCTGATTTTATGATTCTATAATGTGAAAGAATAACAAACAAGTTTAGGTTTATGGTGATAGAAAGAAAAATTCTTCAAGCTAACTTTATTTGAAGATTAGGAAATATGTTCCAGCTGAAGGCAATCTCATGCACTAGTTGGGGATTTAAATTCCATGTGGCCCTGTCTAGCTACAAGAAGCAGACCAGGACAACATTTATTCTGAGTAACATTAGCACTAGTTTGTTTTGGCCAATGACAAGTTGCCTCAACCTTCTAATAGCATAAAAAAAAATACTTTTCTTATTCCCTAGCACAAAGTTTAGATTCACAGCAAAGCAGGTGATAGTTTTTCACAGGTCTTCAATGCTTCTGTACTCCTGTGTTGTTGTCAAGCCAAGAGTTCTGCCCATATGAAATTTCATACAAAACTTACCTGGCAGGAAAATACATATTGAGGAAAAAAAAAAAAAAAAGAACACTAACTTAGGGACTTTCCTGAAGAGAGACTTAAAATTGCCACTACAAAAGAACTTTCCCACACCTATTTACAGGGTCCACCATCTTTTTGCTTGAGCTTTGATTTTTCACAATGCTGACAGCTTCCTCTACAGCATTTTTATGCCTTTGTCCTCTCCTTTCAGTATAACTCTCACATTACAGCTGTAATAGTCACCGTAAGTCAGACCAGGCCAGTTTTGGAAATTCCTTTAATCAGCTCACTAATCAGGGCCTTATATGTGAGCCCCAGATCAAGAAGCAGTCTGATATCTTAGAGGACTTGAAGTCTTGCCTAGGTGATGAATGAGCCACTCAGTCAATTGTGAGAAAGGTCTCAGATAAGGTGGAAACCAACTATAATCAGTAGATGACTTTCAAACAGATACAAATCTTGGGCCCTTCATGTAAATGTTTGCCTAATGTGGCACTTGTTTTTCTCATTATGGTCATTAAATTAATGTTAATTACCGTGTTCAGTAGGTAAAAATATTAGAGGTTATCATTCCTTAGAATGCTAAAACTTGGATGTATAGATTAATTTTTGGTTTACAAGTCTTCATTCTTGCAACTGTATTTTTTTTTCCCTTACAGGTTAAAATCAGGGAAGAAAGGGGAGAAAAAATAATAACATACTGTAGAAATCACCTTCTTTTATTTTTTTTTTTTGAGTTTCTTTTGTAACTGATATGATAACTTAGAGATTATTTATTACTTATTTATTTATTAGCAGCTGTCTACTAGAGATGTTAGGTATAAACAAGTGGCGGTTAAAGAGGTGTCCATGGAGATTGAGCCTATATTTTTAGATATATTTAGAAACCTAGTACCTACTTAGGTAAGAGGAATGGGAAAAGATCTGGGCATGTGGATAGCAGTTAATAGCATCTGTCAGTAAATGATGAACAAAGAGAAAGGAAGAAATAGGTATCGTAGCTCAGGTGAGAACAGCCAAAATCATGAGAAAGAACTCCACACTGAAATAATTTCCTTGTTATGCATCCAAGGCAGATTGCTACAGTAGTATTCTATTTTAACAGCAGTAATGAAGTTGGAGATAGTTTGTTCACAAGGTAAATCCTGTGTATCTTTCCTAGTTGATGTAAAATTTAAGTAATATCTGCTAAAAGCCCCATGTCTCAGCAATTATGCTCTATTGATCAGCTTCAGTTATAGCTCTGTGAAAATGTATGAAATAATAGTCAGCAGTAATTACTAATAGAGGAGTTAGTCCTGTCGTTACAAAACTGAGATGCATGCTATTCTGCAGAGCCCAAGCACTGAATCTACATACAAGGTAATTAAGTGGAGGTAGGTGGTTTAGGAATTGTCATATAGGAAAACCTTACCATGGAGTCTTCCTTGCAGTGTGTTTGAGGCCTTAAGAAGACTAGTTGCCACCAAGAGTCATATATAAAAATCTGAATTTTTATTCCTAAAGAATGTAGGAACATTAATTAAAAGTCATATAATGCAACTTAGAACTACCCTTACATATAAAAGTACAGAGGAAATAACAACATGAAAACTATGCTCAAACTTCATTCTCTATATCAGTGTCATGGTTCAGAATGTACTGCAGGAAAAGACCAACAAGTTTTACCTGTTCTTAAAGTTTACTGTATTCCTGTGCCCAAAGATAATAATCTATTTATTGTTGCTCACCTGTCAAATCAATGAAAGGTTCTTGGCACTAGTAAAATCTGCTATGAACTAAGTGACCTTCAAAACAACCAGTCTTCTGTTATCATCTAGAATAGCAATGGGTGAATTAATCTCATCTTTGCCATTTCAAACACACAAGGACATAGATCCATTCTACCCTAAAATATCCAACTCAAGTTACTTTCCAGTGACAATCCATGTCACTTCCTCAGCAAAGTATTCATGCAGTAGTTTGTTGGTTTTGATATTGCCTTTTAATCCTTTGAAAAACTTATTGAAGGGACTATTGTTATATCAAGTGGAATTTTCCCAGTGTCTGCTAGGAGCCCACATGTTTGTGAAATGAATGTCCAGGGCTGTATGCCACAAAAAGAAAAGAAAAAAAGGGATCAAAGATACGACCAAATCTCTTCTTTAGGACAATGGGAATATCCATAGCAACTCAGTGTTTCAGAGCAGTGTAACAGTTTAGAGACAAAACAATCACCATTCCTGCCAACACACATTTGCTCCTGTGGAGCTGGAGGCAGTAATATGATATCAGTCAAACTTTTCCATTAAAAAGTGCACAGTTCTATGACCATAAACTAACTTGCAAATTTGCTGTGCCTTTTTTTTATTATTATTATTATTTTATTTACTTTATTTAACAGTTGCCTCTGGTTTCAGTAGATACACCACTCTGACAGGGAGCTGCTCTTTACCAATATTCTGTAGCCACAACAGGCACTGTGGAGCCCTCCTGAGCATAAAGCACACATGGGTGCAAGGCTTTACATCAACCTTTCACCCTTGCTGAAAGAAATAAGAGAGGGAAGGTCTACGCAACTTACAGATATATATTGGGAAAGCGTTAGGTAAAACAGAAATGTATTAGTTTAAGGATTTTTTTAACAACATAATTTTTTCTATTAAAAAAATTCATCAGATTTTCCAAATTTGTAAGTAATCCATCCATTCTATAGCACAGAGTCCTTGACCTCAGCTGCATAAACTGGCTGATGCAGACAGTCCTGCAGCCCAGACTCAGCCTCAAACTAAAATAGATTAGGAAAATTACACGATTGCATCTCACCCACATCATCAAAGACCTGGAGAAATTTGTCAAGAGGTCAGAATGGCCACAAGGATATGGATAAATCTGTCATTTAATACTACTTTTTTACAGTTCAGATTGATTGCAATTTCTGCAATTTCTATATCCATGATCTATCTTGGGCCACTGAATACCTGAAGATACTTGTGAGAGGGTGAAATTTAGAAGTGCTCTGCTGCCTTTGAAAGGTGGTAATTACTTATTTGAAACATTGCTTATACATATATTGACAGGGATTGAAAGTGCCTGCTTCAGATAAAGGGTTTTCTTTTGCTCTTTCCTGATAAATAACTTTTTATAGCTATTAAACCAACTTCAACATCAACAACAAAGAGGTCAAATTATGATCAATAAACTTCATTTTTCTTTTTAGATTTATTACTTCTGACAGACAAATGTACATTAAATATATTCAGCAACTCCCACACATATTTATTGTAGGAGCTTCCTCTTGCAATATGCTAGCTCAAGGGCACCTTTTTGCCAAGAAGGCTTTCATATCAGCTAGATTGTTTCTAGGAAGGTGTGAAATCTATTCAGGCACTCCAAATTCCAATGTGTTTCTATATATACCTGTCTGTGTTTGTGTGTATATGCAAATTTATGCCATTGGTTATAAAAAGAATGTCCTGAGGAATGTCAAGCATTGAAAATTAGGAAGAAACAGCAGTAAATCTACATTTTTTTAGTGTGTCCTCTCATGTTTCCAGCATATGCTCTACATTGGAACAGAGAAGAAGAGCTTAATCTTGCAATCAAATTACAATCTTGACAACAGTCTAATGTCTATGTTCACAAGAATTCACAGTACTTTACAAGTAACTCAGCCTGTGTTGGCCATAGTAATTTTTGACCCTGCATTACTGCTCACGAACACTTTAGCTGGTTGAAACGCTTAGATGCCAGCTACATACTAGCAGTAGATGCAGTTCTGAAAATCAGAGCACTTTTTTTTCTCAGCAGTGTTAAAAACCGCACAGGATAATTACAGCAGCTCTGCAACTCGGGCAGAATGCTGAACCTGCCTGAGCCATTCTCACTTGAAAGTGACATACCAATTACAAGTTTCATTTGGCTAGAGGCTTTAATTTATTAGATTTCAACATTATGCTGAAGTTGTAACTCCATTTCACACTGCACAGGCCTATCCCATGCCAAGAGAAAGCCAGATGCAAAGATAAACTCTGAAGAGAACTTACTTTGGCAACCTGTACCCACAATCCTGGAAGGAGGCATTTAGGTGCCAATTTTATATATAAGCTTCTGCTTCGGTTTGCGCATTAAAACACGTCAGTAATATATTTACGACCACAAAGTGAAGTTCCATGCCAATAATTAACTGCAGAAAAGTGAGAACGGGGCCTAAATAATATTACTTTGAAATGCATGCTGCATGGACAAGACCAGCAATGACTTACCTGCCTACCAGCTCTGCAAATTCACCTGGCACCTAAACAAATACAAATATAGAAAGCCAACAAGACCCTGTTTCTCACTCATGTTGCAAAGGAGAATTAGAAGGGTAAACAGCTCAGATAAACTAGAACGGCTGGTTTTCCTAGCCTGATTTCAGCAAGGAATCCCCTGTTACAAGAAAACTGTGTTTCAGAATACCCTTCTCATAATGATAACAATAATCACACATGAAAGCACAATTTTCCAAAACATATTTCTGCCAGAATCAGAAAAAAATTACTAGAAAATTGATTCTTTAAACATGTGAAATTTTAAAGAAGCTACTGTTCATGTAGCCCAGTTTTGAACATTTCCAGATGGAAAAATTTTTACATTGGCTGTCCAGACAGCTAGCAACAGCTTTCCCACAAGGTGTACATGTTGAGTGTTTGCTGGGGAGGTTGCCTAAAAGCAACACTATGTTTATAGGCAGCCTCAGTGAAATGTCAGTGTGTCATTTCACTACCCGCAGGGGTGATAACCCTCCAGTGCTGATACCATGCTGCTCCCTCCTAGGCACAGAAAGCCAGGTCTGCTTGCCAGGAGAACAGAATCCAACTGCTTTTTTAACAACTGTCTGGAGATCCTGACTGCAAACTGCTCAGAGTATTTAAAGCTTTGTGCAAATGCAGCTCCTTTAATTACAACACTAAAAACATCTTCTAAGTATGCAAGAAAACTGCATTTCATGTAGAATAGAACATACTGCATTTCATGGCCAGAATGGAAGAAGACAGCTTAACTAAAATGACCAGGTTTTCAGACAGCACAATGTTTTGTATTTCAGCACTGTAGTTTTGTATCTCTGTAGAAATTATTTCACAGAAGCTGAGATCTGCTCAGATTTCTTCTTAGGATAATACGTTTTCTTTCACATGGAATTCCCACCTTCGTGTTTATGCTAATAAAATCATTCCTTACACTCTTATTTCATCTGTGCTGTATGTTCTCTTCCACTCTGACACTAAATAGGCAAAAGAAGAAAATGGTTCCAGCAAGGACCGTAGCATGTCCAGCCATGTAGCCATCTAAGAAGTTTGAACTGTATTAATTTCAGTGGCCTAACTGCTTTCTTGTTAGTCTCAGTGCAGTATTAGAATTGGCCAAGACAAATGCTTTAGCTCTTTTTCAACTTTTCACAAAAATAAGGCAGTGCTCAAACTTCCAGATCTCACAGCAGCTTCTGTCACCTAAAACTGAATAATTTTTCTGCCATTGAAATTAAACTGGAGCAAGGGTAGGAAAGTAGACACCCTGATTTGCCATCACCTCTGAATCTTCACAAAAGCTCCACAGAAGACTAACATCAAGCAAAAAGATGTCCTGTGAATTAAGGTGAGAAGTAATTGCCTTTGAATTGAACTGAAAGAGAAAAAAGAAATGGATGAAACCAAAGAGTGATTGCCTCAAGGTTTATGAACCATAAGTTAATTGTACTTTGAAGCTGTCTATAAAGAACACCTCTCCTGACCTGGTTGCTGACTAGTTTTTCATCTAGTTGGGAATGGCAAGTATTTGCAATGCTTCTTTAATGAGGTTATTCAACACATGACCATTCAGCGGTTTTATGGAGCACTTAGAAGTCCAAAGCTTGCATTTGCATTGGAGGACATTTACTGTGGACAACAAAGTAAAGGCAGGGAGCCACAACAGCATCCTAAAGGACAGGGAAATCCTGTTTCTATTTGGATGCCATTGCTGGCTCAGAGTGGGGTTTCACAATAGTTTAAATGAACTTAAATGGTTGCCTTTCCTCAGCCATGACTATACTTTTCCTCTGTCTTCTTTTACATCAATTTTGGCATTTTTTCAATACTTCATTCTCTCTTTTTCACCTTCTTTGCTGTGGCTCCTTTGAGCCCTTGTAGCTCTCCAGACAGCTTGCATGGGCATCAGGCACATGTGGAATTAAGCCAGGGCAGGCACACATGGCCAGGGCCAGGCTGAGGCTCCGCTTGCAGATGCCCTGGCACATTTAGGTCTGGTTTGTCACCAGCCTTGGCTATGGTTTCGTCATACATGACTGGACAGGCACTGTACTCATCAGAGGAGGAAGACTCTTGTTGCAGTCCCCAGGAAAAATCAAGAACACAATGACAGTAACTGGATTTCTTAGCTATCCTCTTTCTTGCTAATATTTCGTGCAATTGATTCATATATGCCTTTTGGCGAGGTCTCTACCAGCCAGTCTCATCCCTGGCCAGTTTGTGGTGTCACACCTGCAGGTCAGGGCTTTCAAGGACCGACAGAATGAGCCAGGTCTCAAGAAGCACAGTGTTAGCAAATAGGAAGAGAGGCACTCCAGGAAAAGTGTATCTCAGTGTTTGCATGTATGCCTGTCACAAAATACAATCATGCTCTGTCCATGCAGTGAGCCTGGTCATAACCTTACATATGTCTGGAAAGAGCTTCTCCTTCTTTCTTTCCTTCAGACGACAGGAGGAGTCATCCTTTTCAAGTCTCTTCTTGCTTGAAGCTATTTGACTCAGGTCCCAGACCTGTGCTTTCTCCTTAGGGAGATGAGAAAAAACAGAAGCCTTGTTGCTTGCATTGTTTCATGATCATGGATGATGTTAATTGCCCCCAAAGTAATTAATTTCAGGAAGTATTCGCTTAGATTGCCCACTGAGTCAGGAGCACAACCACTAAACAAGCCATAAAGATACATATCATCACCCATTATTTCTTTAATCCTGGAAGAGCTGCATTAGCATGTACTACATGTTATTTGGCTATTACCTGGCAACTTAAAGCTTTGGTTCTGAACTGCCGGTCAAAGCAATCTCCTCCTCTGGTTTATCTGAAGACTTGCATTGTGAAAAGGTGCAGCATCAGACCCCCAAGAGGGTACAGCATCTCAGCCACAGGTGATCCATGCATTGCCAGTCCATCATCAGAGCAGTTATTCCACAAGAGCCAACAGGATTTAGGGTAGGAGCTAATTCAGTGTTTTGAGGATTGAGCAAAGCGGAGGTGCCCAAGTCCACGCTAACCTTTTCAAGGAGAGACCTCATTAGATAGTGCCAGGTCACTAGGATAATTTATGTGGAGTAACAGGGACCAACTATTGGAACTTTATTAAAAGAAAGGGTTGTGTATGAGGCTCTGTATCGAAATACCACTAAGTATTTTGTGTTACCATACTTCCCTGGTACCACCTCAGTCTTCTTGATCAAGCCTTAGAGCAAGAAATTGGAAAAGGCCAGCTGTGCAAGTGTCAGCCATTCCAGATGTGAGACAGGAATAAGGGGCGCCCCCCTCCCTCCATGCCTGCCTGACCACAGAGGAGCTAAAAGCTTGGGTGGAGCCATATTTACATGTTTGCTCTCTGCTCTATGCACCGAGCAAGGAATTGACTAACACGGTTTCACTCCCCTGGGTCCTTTGTCTGTAGCTGGTATTTGGCACCGTGAACCGAGCCACAGTTTATCTACACTTGAGGAGTGGTATCTGATTACTTGGAGGAATAAAAGACTGCCGGAGCTATTTCGTTTACAGCTCGCCAGCTGAACTCTAGGCAGGAAAGCCGCACCCATCCTCAGTTTCAGTTTGAATGGGATTGCTCTGGTTTTTCAAAGGTAATTTCCACTGAAGGTCTCTCCTGAGCTTTACTGCAGCACAGTTTATGTATGGAATGGCAAATCAACACATCACTGTGAATTTACAGCTTTAAAGGAAAACCTCTCCAGCAGGAGCAGAGCGGCTCCCTCCTGCCAGCTCCAGTCTATGCCTGCACAGCCCTTCACTGTGGCTGGGACCAGCCTGTTGGGTTTGCTCAAAGCAGAGAGGAGAAGGAAGGTGTTGGCTCTGCCTGGGAAGCGCCGTTTTGGGGCAGAGCATGCAGTGACTCACCTGGCACTGTCTCTGCTGCCAGACTTGGCAGGCTTATCAGGAGCGGCAATGATTTTCAGTGGAGTCGCTGATAAAAGGACTCAGCCCTGCCCCTGGGACGTTGCCCCTGTTGCTGCCTTACCTGTCATTGTAGATACAACAGCAGCATGGCTGCAGCAAAGCTGGGTGTACAGGCTGATGGTGGAGAAGGGTAGAGAAGAGGACAGAGGAGAGCGCAGCAGGGTCTGCTGTGCCTTGTCTCCCCAGAAGTCATCTTGCAGGGGACGTGCAGCTCCAAGGGCTGCTCTGCCTTCCTTGATCAGAGGTCTGATCGGAGGTGATCTCCAAGGTCGCCCACAGATGGACACTGCATGTGACAGATGCTCAGAGGGGGACTGCACACAAAAGAGGCACCCTAAGCCAGCCTCGCAAGCCCCAATCCCTAGCATGCCAGGCAGAGGGGGAAGAGTTGCATTCCTTCCCAACTGAGCATTCTGTACCCCCAGTTCCACACAACCCTGTACTCTTTCCCCTACTTGCTGGGTATGCACTCCTACACTGCTGCTGTAGAGCAGATCACCAGTAATATTAACCATTTGCCTTGGAAGTAGAAGCATGGTGGTTTCTCTTATAAACCACATCTCAATAGCATCAGGTGAGAAACCACCATTTCAGGAACCCTGTAAAAGATTTCACTTAAGATTTACAAGAAAAGGAAAAAAACATCTCTTGGGGGGAGGAGGAGAGGGGAGAGGAGAGGTATTTCAGACTGAACTAAATATTTTCCTACTTGCAGCTTTTTCATTTTTTTTTGCATTTCTAAAAGCAGAGAGAAGTGGAGGACAGATAAAAAAGACCAGACATACGCACACAAAAGTCACCAGTGATCTCAGAGGAAACACACCCCAGGGGTGGGAGAGCCCCAGTTAAACCTTTGCAGCTCCAGTGCCCTAGAAGCCCACTGAGCAAGTAGCAGCATGTCCTTCTGTGATGCAGCATGATAGGACCAGCCAATCTCTCTTTCACAGATGGTGCTATAAATATTTAGGCCCAAGGTAACAAACCAAACTGAGCAGGACTAAATACTTCCAGAGCACTGGCAGGAAGGATTGGGTAGTTGAGGTCCTGTTCCAGTGAGCCTTTCTCATAAAGGTGCAAGATAAATGCTGCCGGGAGCAATTTGCCACAAGCAATTAATCAGAATTCCCGTGCTGCTGGACAGCAAATTTCCAGTGGTAATAGATTGCTTGTCATGAAATCCTCTGGTTAACAAAGGACTGCTAACCCCACTCTTCCCTGAGTCTTAGTTCCTTCAGTGGGGTGGACTCATGCACTTTCCCAATCATCAACATAGTCAGCATTTTTCCAGGAATTTTGTAAAAGGGCATGTAGCCACATAAGGCAGTTTTAGTGAATGTGAGCTGGTCCCAAGAGTGTTTTGACATCAAGGTTAGTAGTCTTGACATAACAGAAGCAAACTATTAAAGGCATTTAGGGTGTGGATGCAACTTAAAACATACTTAGGAAATAAAACCTGACACAGGCTACCACATAACAAAGTAAGAGTATTGTTTTGGAATCTCATTGGGCCTCTGATTCTGATAAGAAGGCGTCCAAGTAAAGCACGAGGAATTATGACAATAAAATCAGTGTTTACTGATCTGAAGTTAAGAACTATAAGTCTGCAATTTCCTGTGCAAGTATGCTTATTGCAGCTGTGAAAACTACCACTAAAAAAGTAGAAAAGGGAAAAAAAGCATTTGACCTAGTGGGGCAAATTCATTCTTAGGATAACAGTTATTCCTTTTTGCTATACAACACCTTTGATAGGTAAAACTCCTCTGTGACAGTTTGACAGTCCTTTCAGGTGGTATTGAGCACAAAAAGGTATCAGGGCCAGGGATGCTGCTGTTGGAACATGCTCCTGCTTCCTCCAAAACAAGCATGTACAAATGAGGAGAGGAAGGAATTAAGCCAGAAAAAAAAAGACACTTTTGACCCCGGCACTCTATTCAACTTGCGATATTATTGCTGAGGAAGGAAAAAGCAGTTTAACTACAAACCTTCATCCACATGCCAGTAATTAGGCTCTGAAAGGCATGATTTTAGTGCCTTAAGGCAGTTTTGCAAAAGTCACTTTGGCCAGGAAAACCAATATGGGGTGAAAAAGAGAGAATGGGATAGGAGAGATCGGAAAATAAAAGCAGGATGATGAGGGATATGGGACAGGAAGACCATGGCTAGGTACCGCGGATCAAGTTTAAAGAGGAGGATTCCCATTATCCATGGGGTACAGCTTCGGGGAAAAGGGAGAAGAGAGGCAACCTGAGGCAAGTTCACTTGTGTCCAAACCATGGAAAAGGGGAGCTAAACAGAATTACTCAGGAGGGCATCACTAAGCAGTACAAGCGCTGTAATGTCTTCAGCTGGATGAAGGCAAAAGACAAATAAATCGTATTTCAGATGCCAGGAATGCTGTAACGAAAAAAATGCAAAGCAGGACACAGTGGAAAACACTGGGCAGCTGCCTTATTAGCACTTCACAACCGAGAGGAGAGCTTGAGGCTGGGCACTTCACCAGCATACCTAAAGGGAATGCATTTATTGTGCTTAACAAATAGTATTCAAGGAGGTCATCCAGACAGATGACCAGGACGAAGTGATAAAATGAAAACCTCACATTCTGTTAAGAAAACTGCCTCAGTAGTTATTTTTGTTGTGCTTCAGACTGAACTGTATTTCTGTATTTATGCCAAGTACCTTGTCCTATATCATATATCTTTCAGTTTAGCCAAACAAAGGAGAAGTGATAAATTGGAGCATAGAGAACAAGGGAATAAAATGCAGAAGTTTTATATTGCTGTCCCATCAGCCTGAGAAAACAGATGAGATCTTGGCTCAAGCAGTGATCAAGAAACACACTGAGCAGCATTAATTCCCCTCAAGTGATTTCTTGGGGAGCAGTTTTTCTTATCTTAGCCCCAAAGTTACCTCTGTTCCTTGCAAATTTTTGCCTTAATCCCAGCAGAGGGATGGCTACAATTTCAGTAGTGAAAAATGATTTGCGAAGATAACAAACATATTGTAACTGAGATGATGGATAGAAGTGCTAACCTCAAAGGAGGAAATGCACAGAACTCAAAATTTTCCATTTTAATCATTTTTGTGCATCTCTCAGTCTAGCAATTCATCCCACATTAGCACCAATAGCAGGGTCACAACAGGTTCAAGACACACTCTCACCAATTACTGAACAAGTTTGTTTGATCTGTAAAATCTGTTTCCTCTCTGGAATACGGGAGGAAACATAATCTGCACAGTCAATGTTTAGAAAACTGATGGAAGATTAGGACTGGTTTTATGCACAGCCCAGCAACAGATTTATCTAGCTTTGATTTTTTTTTTGCCACTAAGGTCTATCCTCTGCCTCTTCTGGTTGAAACATCCGGGTTATAACGTTCTGCGAGGAAGTCTGCAAGTTGGATGTGCAGCCAAAATTTTAGGCCAATAGGCACAAGTGGGTGTTGAGTGAGAGTCACAGATGTGTTTTGTGTCAGGTGAGTGTTACTCATCGCTGTGCCAGAGAAAAATTGATAGAAGCTGGTGTACTGCCCTGGCAATACCAAACAAGAGAAAGACTGCTGCTAGGCTGGACTCCAGCATGCTTCAGCATCTCATGGTCCAGCACAGGTAGTTTTAAAACCCCAAAAGAGCAGGATGAGGCCTTCTACAATCCTGCATGCACATATAAGCTGTCCTGAAAACCTCCTTACAAAAAATGAGCAAGGCCTTCTTGTCCAGGGGCAGCACATTGGCTGGGTCTGTTTATATGAAATTTTTCCCAAATCTGATCTCCATTTGTTGCAAGGAACTGACCTGCAGGTCAGGGGTTTCACTATTCCTACAGCCTATCCAAGGAGATCTATTGTTTTAATATAGAAAAGCTGCAATTCCAATTTTTATTCTAAGGTCTGTGTGAAATAAAGCATGCAGTAAAATGACTGAGGTTTGCATGGGTCACCATACACACTTGAAAGCAAACTTTATCTTAAATATTTATAACTTATCTATATTTAATTTGTCGTTTTTGCTGTTTTGAGAAACAGTAATGGGACACACACCCCCCTCACCTCCCCAGGCTAATTTAAATTACAGTTTTGTGAACAAAGCATCTGCTTCACCTCTCCAAGAAAATGAGTTTAAAGTCTTTTACTGAGTGGATTTCATTAACCTTTCTAATTGTTTCTCTCCTGAGAAAGCACCTCCAGATTTCTCCTGACAAGACATATTTCACTCCTGAAACATATTTACCACCAGTAATTAAATCCAAAATGAGGAGCACACACACTCATGCTCTTGTAAAACAGGCAGCCCAATAGCAGAACTGCAAATGCTGAAAAGCCTCACGACTCCATTCAAGCTCAAAGCTACCTGTAACTACAGCTGATAACAAATTCTGTCCAGCACAATATGTTTGCTAGCTACAAATTAACCAAAATAACCAAACTCCATTAGGTTAAGATTTGACACTGGGAATATGTTTAGTCCTCTCATTTAAAATAAGACCTATATTTTCATTAAAAGCAGATGCTTGGCATGCTGTCTGTGCATTCCAGTGTGGCAGAGGATTGGTATTTACCACCAGAACAACCGCAGGAACATCCACAGAATCTTTAAATGACTGAATCATATAATCACAGAATGGTTTGGGTTGTAAGGGACCACAAAGGTCATCTAGTACCAACCCTCTAAAAACAGAGTGTCTGTCTGTCCTTCCTTTCTCCCTACACCCCAAATAGTATACACCCTGGTTTATCTTATTCCACAGAGCAGTTAAGACACTGGAGTGGTGTCTTCCTATGATAACTACCAGCACATGTACTAGGAACTCAGCATGTTCACAAAAGTGAAATGAACTGAGATGACAGTGCAATGAGTCACCCAGTGGCTGCTCCCTTTGAAGGGATGTGGAAATCGAGACAGCAAACCAGAAAGGATCACCTTTCCTCTGACGCTGTCAATGCTATTCAAATACAACTTGAATTTTTAGCTCAAATCTACAAAGGAAAGAATTCTTTCATAATGGCCACATTGAACTGAGAAACAATGGAAAATTGCTAATTTGATTCTATTATAAAACTTGCAATTATTTTGGAGTAGGCACAATAGTACTAAATTCTGTTTCAACTTGGTATAATTATAACCAGCCATTCATATGCTGAGCTTACATCAAAGAGTAATTTATTTTGAGTAATAGCACATAATTCACCCTAACATGTGTAATTAGAAATGAAACACAACATGTGCCTGTGTTGCTTTCCATTGAGGGAGAACGGGAAGTGCAGACTTTTGAATTCATACTTTGTATGAACTGCTTAATAACACAACTGGTAAAGATTAATCATCCATCACAGTGCAACAGATCAGGTAATATTAAACAACCAAACAAAAATCAAGCTGCTAAGCACAAAGGAAACCCATTATATACACGGTGGATATTACACATGCCAAAGCTCAATTAATTCCTGGGTATAACTCCACAATTTGGGGGGGGGGGGGGGGGGGGGCGCGA
>JASSUY010002911.1:0-14020 GCA_032466535.1 Forpus xanthops | reverse complement strand
ATTCTCCTTCCCATTTCCCTGGGACTGGGGAAGAAAGAGGGGGGAGTGCGCAGAACTGTTTGAGGGGCCTCAAACTATGACAAATGTGTATTAGCGCATTTTATCAATCGAAATTTATAGGTTTGCATATAAATAAGAGGTTAAATATAAACCTATAAGAGGTTGTCGCGGTTTAAGCCCAGCAGGTAACACAACCACCCAGCCACTTGATCACTCTCGTTCGTCTTCCCCCTCCCCCAGCTCCAGGAGGGTTAGGGAGGAGAATCGAAAGAACATAACTCCCACAGTTGAGATAAGAACAGTCCAGTAATTAAGGTATAACGCATACCACTGCTACTACCACCAATAATCATAATGATAAGGGAAATAACAAGGGAAGAGAATACAACCACTCCTCATCCACCAAACAGTACCCAGCCCGACCTTAGCAGTGATCTAGCCCTTCCAGGTAACTCCTCCCAGTTTATATAGTGGGCATGATGTGCTCTGGTATTGGATACCTCTTTGGCTAGTGTCAGGGGTTCAGCAGCAGCAGTCATTTCTCTCTTTCACAGTAGCTGGTGCAGCACTCTGTTTTTGATTTTTGGCTTGGGAACATACTGATAACACCAGTATTTATAGTTACGGCTTAGAATGTTTAGGCTGGCAAAGGACTTTCTGAGCCTCATGCTCTGCCAGGGAGGAGGGGAAGCTGGGAGGACGCTGGGATGAAGGAGAGAGAGGGCACCTGACCCAAACTGTCCAAAGAAGTATTCCATACCACAGCACATCATGGCCAGGATGCAGAAAAGGAGAGCAGAGACCCGGAACAGTGGAAGAGGGCACTGTGTGGTCGGGCTTGTTTGAAATTAATTGGCGAGCTGTTGTATTCTTTCCTTATATTTGCCTTGTCATTATTATTATTGGTGGTAGCAGTAGTGATTTGTGTTATACCTTAGTTACTGAACTGTTCTTATCTCAACCTGTGGGAGTTGCATTCTGTTGAATCTCCTCCCCATTCCTCCGGGACTGGGGAAGAAAGAGGGGGGAGTGAGTGAGAGAACTGTTTGAGGGCCTCAAACCATGACAGCTAGTTTGGTGCAGGTGCCCAGTCTTTGCTTCCTCACGGCTTCCCCTCCTCCTGGCAGAACATGAGACTCAGAAAGTCCTTGGTCAGACTAAACATTATTTAGCAACAACTAAAAGCATTGGTGTTATCAGCGTTGTTCCCAGGCCTAAAGTTAAAACCACAGCACTGCACCAACTACTAAGAAGGAGAAAAATTACTGCTACTGCTAAACCCAGGAGAATGCTCTTTTGAACCTCCCAATCTATGGCAAGCTACTTGAAAAGAGAAATTTTGGTTCATGGTATCGAGAAAAAAATAAAATTATTGCAGCATTTATGAAACCTCACTAGCTAAATAAGGAGCAGGCTCATCTCAATTCTCTTTGTAGGCATGAAGGAGGAGGTTAATTTAATGGGAGATGTACTAAAACCCCAATAAATTGAAACTCAACTTTTGTTTAAACATAGCAGTTCAACTATTATAGTCATGAGTAGAATACAATATTTATATTTTCCTATTGCTTCACTTTATACTCACTGACTTGGAATCATTACAAGTAGTTTAATGGCTTTGTTCCCACGCCCAGACCCACCCAAAAAAAAAAAACCTGAAAAACCACATCAATCTAGACAATATAAAATAAATAAAATGGCATGTAACTACCAGAAGGTGAACACTAGAAATCCAGCTTCCACTTTGAGATCATTTAGACACTTCTACAGTATTAGTGATTTTAACTTCTGAAACATCTGTACTCCTGACTATTCTTCTAACCAGTGCATTTTACAACTTGGTTGAGAATCTTACTGTGAAAAGCCATTTTCTGAAACACCAGATGAGCACTTACCATTTAGAAAAAAATCCCTTCCAGCTTTCTGTGATTCTGAATGAATTATTAATTGCTGAAATATTTTTTTTTTCAGTTAAAGATTCTGTGTAGGATACAAATGATGGGGTTTCTATTAAAAAAAAAATGAACACTAACATGAAAATTTGTATGTTCCAACATGAAAGTATTTTTATTCCAGAGACTGTACACACATACTCCTTAGAAGGTACGTCAATAGACTGTCCTTCCGAGGGACATCAATGAGACATAGCATTGACTTTTGTACAGTCAGACAAGTTGATTCAGCAGATCTGCTTGCAAGAGGGCATTAGGATAAATGTTTGGGGGATTTTTTTCTTGTTTTTTCTTTTTCCTGATTAAGCAACCATTGTACTAGAGAGTCAAAGGTAAATGTGAAAAAGAAAGATAATAGAAAAGACAATGTAGGTCTTGACTAGGTAAGTAGCTTAGAAGAACCACCTTAATCAAGTATCTTTGGGTCATCATGGTTCACCACAGTATAGCAGCTCTTGGGTAGCCATCCGAATTACTGTAACTGCAGTATATTACTTAAGCAAATATATCTGTTCTTGAAGGTATCGTCTGTATAAGCATTAGCATATTCTGTAAAGCTACATGGTTCAGAGGTCTTTTCATGCAGAACAGTACTTCAGTGAGAACATCTTACAAGAGGTGGTAATCCTTCAATTTATGTGCCTGCTAGAATTGAGGGCAAGCTCCTCTTTCTTTCCTTTTGAAATTTGTTTTGGGATTTCTCTGTGAAGGAACATGGAAAATCTGTCACTTTTTTTATGATATGTTTCTGCATAAGTGGTATTGGTGACTTCTGTAAGTTGTTTTGATAGGAGTAGCTTAAACTCAGCAAGAACTGTGTATGAATGTGTACATCTTGGAGGAGGCTGGGGAAGGGGTTATAATGACTAGCCCTTAAGATTTAGGTTAATTATTGCAGATTCTTTAACAATTTTTTACTCACAGTTACAGACACTTGTATGTATTCTCAGGATATACTAATTTCCCCCCTTTTGCTCATGAATGAAAAGCTTCAGGAGCAATGGTCGTAGGAAATGAACATCTGGAAGTTTTAAGCATCCAGTGTCTGTGCTCATTCACAAACGTATATACAGAAGCACTTAATTTTGAACATGCGTTTGCTAGTTGTTGCCCTACAAAAAATAAAATCCTACAGATTGTATCTAAAAGGCCAGGTAAAGTGAATTTTATAGGTTTTTCAACAAAACACTACTTTCTCCACATCTTTAGTTCAGTGAGAGCTCAGCTGAGAGCTTCTGGAATGGTTCTTAGATAAGCAGATTATAAGGATTCATTCTCTTTAAAGCCCCTAGAAGAACTCTGAAGGCATGTTAAAGCAGCATGACCCTAAAAATTTCCATATATATGTAACAGAAACATATTGTAATGTTACTTATCACACATATGTGCTTTACTAAGCTGTTGAGTTTTTAACTTTGTACAAGAACACAGGAAAATGAGAAAAAAAGAGAAAAACAAAAACTAAGTTTTTGTTTGTGGGGGATGAAAGGGAATGGGAGGCAGCAATAGAAACTATGTAGATTTGGGGGGGGGGTTGTATTTTGGGTTTGTTTTGTTTTGTTAATTGCATACAAATATTCCCCTGAACATCTGAAAAAAACTCATAATGATTTACTTGTTCTTTTTCTGTATCCCAGACATCAGGGTTACAATCTCTTTTGAGCTGTCCTTACTTTGTGCAAAGGCAAAAAAAAAGGAAAAGTATTTGAAAAATACTGACATAAAGAAGAAACAGTATTTTTTCTTTTCTAATGTGAAAAAAAAAAATTTTATGTACGTTTCCCCTTTATTTTGGTCATATCATGTTGGGCAGCTGAAAAATCATTTTATTTTCTATTGGATTTTTTATCTCATAGCCCACCCAAGAAAAACACATTAAATTCCACTCCACTGCTATTTTTTTACAACAAGGAACTAGTATTCATATAAAAAAACCTTGTGTGACCTAACTGTATTCCAGCAGCCAAATATAATGAACTGATTTCACTGAGAATTTGCTCTGAGAACATAGAATCTTTTAAGAACTTCAGTCTCAGGAGCAGCATAACAGTCACCAACATCTTTGTCTGATACTTTTGAGAAAGAAAAAATATTAAAGGTTTGAGAGGGCAACAAAAAGGAATTCTGTAGAACAATTTTCTTCTTTAACAAGATTGCAGCTAGTAAGAGTAGGAAAGGAGACTTTGTCTAACTAGAATGGATCTCAAGGCAAAGGAGTACAGCTAGCAATTCTGTTTTCTGCCATGCTCAGTGCCCTGTAGGCTAACAGACTATAGATTTTTTGGACACTGAAGTGGATGGCAAGTTATCAGAAAAGATGGAGGAAGTAAATTTGCCATTTTTATGCTGAATGAAAAGATGTCTTACAATGCTATGACTGTTTAGGGTTCTTTTTCCAACTGTGTTGCACTACAGTTAATTCAGTGCTGCCATACACAATGGTAGGGCTGGAAAGATTGTGGCTCATTCTACTCAGAGCTAACTTCTGCAGACTGCTCCTTTCCATCTGCATCCTTTCTGCTGAGAGCTGCACTATTAATGCTTGCTGTGAGGGAAGCTCTTCCTCCCACTGCTGTCTCAAAGTCCCATTTCCATGGAGAAAAGGAGAAATACCTCTTCTGCAAACTCTGTGTCTTCCTCTTAAGCCAATTATTTGATTATTCTTTCAGCAGCTCACCCCTGAATAACAGTAACTAGGGGTTGTGATAAAATATTTATGAAGCCTGAAAACCAGACTGCTATGTGTACTCACATTTTCTTGATCATTGTTTTGATGGAGTAGGTATTCAAAATCAGGTTTTATTTACACTGATGTGAATTCAGAGTGACTTCTCTGAGATTCATCAGGTGTGTACTGCTGAAGCCCATGGCAAGCTTAATCTGAAAGGTTAAAATAGCAACAAAAAGCTGTACATATTTGGTTAGTTTGGACTATTGCATGCCTTGTTATTAGCTGATTCTTTCTTTACTTTGGAGTGCATGTAGTGCATAATGAGGTGCAGAGGGAAGACATGGCAACTGTTCTCAAGGGATTTATGTAAATAAGAAATATTGTCTGTTTTCTCAGCAATATTAAGTTTCTCAGCAAAATGTTAAGTGAAAGAAGTCAAGGAAATGGTGCATAAACTGTGCATGAATCAGGTCCTAAGTCTGTAATCTAACTCTTGGGGAACAATTAAGGCATTACAAAGTCTCAAGACATTTATCTGTCAGTTTTACTGGGACAAGAGGACTTTTTAATTTAAAAATACATCAAACTAGAATAGAAGTATGGAAAAGGAAAGCTTCCTAATGCTAATAATGACGCATATAGAATACCACAAACAAGGCTGAGAGCTTGGGAGAACCCTTGATGTAGCACTTCTCTAATCTTCCATTAATTACAGAAAAAGAAGCAATATAGTAAGAAAAATTGAAAACACAGACTGCAAGCAGAGTTTTAGTAAAAAGTAAATGTCTTTACCTATAAAGGAATCAAATACAATATACCTTGCTTTAATTGCAGAAATTTAAAAGCGTTTGTATACAAAATATTAGTATTTGTGAGGAATAAAGTAGCAGCAAATGTCAACAATTCTATACTATGTAACATAAGATCTTCTGTCAGCTTTAATCATAATCTTAAGAATTCAGAAATGTTTTGGGTTTAATCCATCTGTATAATCCAAAAGGTTTTGGCATTGAAACTATGGGATCCTGAGCAGGAATGCACATCTCAGGGTT
The DNA here is from genome assembly GCA_032466535.1 of Forpus xanthops. Lineage (NCBI taxonomy): Eukaryota > Metazoa > Chordata > Aves > Psittaciformes > Psittacidae > Forpus > Forpus xanthops. Next base: position 8,345 of record JASSUY010002911.1, on the reverse strand, counting down.
TAGGAATACCGAAAGAGAGGAAGAGCACCAAGAATACTGACCAGTGGATATAAAATGAATTAAGCTATGAGGGACTGAGCAGCACATGGTGAAGAAATGCCCTACCTGATGATCCTAGACCCATTAAGGGTTTTATTGAAAGATCTGTACCAGGACCTTGGAAGGGTGTTGGGATACCAGCGAAGAAATGCAGCGTAGAGGAGTTGAGTGCAAGTGGTGAATGATGGACTGTCTTGCAGGCTATCTGGGGCAGGAACAATCCTTGGAGAAGACATGTCTGTAATTTGACTTGTTTTTTTCTGGGGAAGCTAGATAATAAAAAATACAATAAACTGCTCAGCTTACCCTTGTTAAGGCTACAAAGTGTGAACAGCAAACAGCTATCAAAATAGCTTCTGAGTAGTGGGACCCAGAAGTGCATAGGAATGTAAGTGAGAAAGTGAAGAAGAGGGGTTCTACTGGGGAATGTATTATTTTTCATTTTCAAACAGGTTTTTTCCCCCCTGCCCTGCTTTTTTATATTAGGCCCATCAGGCTACAAGGCCACTAAGGTGCTGGCTGGGATGTCAGCAAGCTCTGGTCCCATAGGCATGGCCCTGGGTGTCACCAGGCCACCTCCCCAGGGACAGTCCGGGGTTTTGGGGTGGCTGGTGAGCACAGACTAGCAGAGATTGTGGTCTGACAACCCCACCCTCTCCCAGAAACTCAAATGTGTTTAAGGAGCTTGTGGTTCAGTACTCAAAATCAGTATGCAAAATCTGATATACCCAGCAAGATGCTGATTAAGGTGTTTGGAGATTTTTGGCTTTTTTTTAGCTCACACATTGAATTTGGAAGACGATTCAGTGGCTTGAACTTTTATTTTTGGGGGGAGTAGGAGGGGTTGGTGGTGCAATGATTTACTACTCCTTCAGGCATGCAGACTGTGTGAGCATATGGTTCTGAACGTCTTAAAGTTAATTCACTGTGTCACCTAACCTCCATCATTTCTATTGGGAAAACTTACCAAGGCCTTACCTGGCAGAATTTAAATGTAATCACATAAAAGACATTTCATAAAACACGTAAAATACTTTTCTAGTTGAACTTTAAGTCTAGTAAGATCTATTTAATAGCATATGTAACCAAGAACAAAATAGCTTCTGATAAGGAAATAGTTTAAGAAACAAAATTGATACTTTTTCCTAAAAAAAATTTGATAAACAGCTATGCTTACTGAGGTGGTCTGTAATATGAAAACTTTGCCATATCAAACAATAATGAAAGGTGACATTTAAATCCTCAGCCTTTCTAAATGGTGAGTCTGAAAATGAAGTATTACTGATGTCTTTGACAAGGAAAACATATGAGGTAAACCGATATGTATTGCAGAGATAAGCTGTTTATTTTTACTGACCTCCATTGATCTTGTCTTGTTTTTTAAATATTTTACCAGTCAACATGCTATAGAAGATGCTATTCGTTAGATTTGTCCACAGCAGCAGCTTGGGTAAATGGATGGGAAGGATTAGCAAAACTCTATGAATGGTAGAAATAGTGGTAACACTGTGGAAAAATGATGCAGCATTATCTAAAAATGGCCTTTTGCCACAGTGCCAGATATAGAAATGACTCATACTTGTAGGAAAGGTATGGTATGAAATTGAAAAAGAAAAGGGAAGAGTTGTAGATCACCTTCTCTTTCATAATTGGAATATGGAGTTGGTTGGGTTTGGGTTTTCTTAAGGCTTTTGGATGGTGATTTATACATGGTAACAATATATGCAACAACAAATTTAACTTTTTTTCTTATAGAAGTTGTTTCTGTCAGGTTGATATTGCTGGCTATAAAATAGCTACATTTGATTCATCTCCACAAGAAATAATAACTCTGAGTTCTCTGAGCATCTAGCATAGAGCAGTGCTTGTGCTTATTTAGAGATATGGTAACAATGCAGAAAATTAATACAGAAATAAATAACAAAATAAATATTATTTTATTTAATCTAAAGGCTCTACAATCTTTTCAGAAATACTCATTTGTAGAATAACAAACAACTGACCTCAGGCCAAATCCTTGTTATTTTATTCACAGATATATGATCTTGATCTGTATAATACTTGATCTGTTTCTAAATTAAGAAACATATTGAAGTATGTGCTTAAGTGATCCTTATTTATTAACACAACTAAGCTATTTTTGTATTGTTATGAAGGCTAATACATGTTTAGGATCTTTGAGAAACAGAATGTTGTTAATGTCTCCATATCCAGGTGAAATACTTGAAGCAGTACCTTATTCAAGATACTATCAGGGAAAAATAAGTTCTCTGTGATGCTTATAACAAATTTATATAATGGCAGCAACAGCAATGAAGTGGACAAGGTGTAAGATTTCATTTTGATATCAGCCAGTGGCCATGTTGGGCCTTATGCTATGGAAGTGAGAGGCTTAGGTCTGCCATGTTCTCCTCAGGAAGCAAGGCTCCATGGCTTGATTTAGGCTGAAAGAATGGAGTGTAGAATTTCTTCATTATACAATGCAAATTCTATGGCTTTACATACAGATCACAGAACGGTTTGGGTTGGAAGAAACCTTAAAGCTCATCCAGTTCCATGCCCACTGCCATGGGCAGAAACACCTTTTACTAGACCAGGTTGATTCAAGCACCATCAAAACTAACCTTAAATACTTCCAGGGGTAGGGCATCCAAAACTTCTTTGGGCAACCAGTCCTAGTGTTTCACTACTTTCACAGTAAAAAATGTATTCCTAATATCTAACCTGAATCTACCTTCTTTCAATTTAAAACCATCACCTCTCATCCTGTCGCTACATATGTAAGTGGGTATGCCAGTTATTTTTGAACTTTTGCTTCATTAATGCTTTCAAATTTGTCTACTTCATGGTAATCTAGTCAGGATATTAAATACCCCTCTTTTAAATATCTCTTTCTGTTTGAAAGCAAATTTTTATCTTTGTACCATGTATGTATTTTATAATGGAAATACTTGGGTCTGATTCTATGGTAAAGAAGAGAGGACAAAAACTCCCAATTAAATTAGAAACGGTTGCGTATTGTGGAGTTGCATAGGTTTCAGGCCTCAATAATATAAAGATTCATGAAATTCCGTGTTTTTTCTTGCATAGATTGGTGTAAAATCTATTATGACATGGAGGAAAGAAAATATGCTTTCCTAGGGCTTGTTTTCTAACCTATCTCCTTTTGAAGTTCAAATATTATTGCTTTATTTAATTTCCTGTGTTTTAAAAGAAACTGAAGAATATGCTTGACAAGTTCTTTATTGTGAACATGCACTCTTCTGGTAGGGAAAGCTCAGCAGAATCATTTAAGTACATTTGAATAGAATCATTCCAATATTACATCTAATCCCATCTCTTGGGTCTTATGGAAAAAAGCAATATCAGTAGGTTCCTGGATAGCAGAAACCCATGTTAAATTCAGTTAAATATTTGGTCTGGTTAAAAATGAGCAGTAGTGACCTGGTAGTAGGAGTGAGCTTAAATTTTGCATCCCCAGATTCAGGTCTTCCATAACAGAAATCAAGTTTCAGTTCCAGAGGTACAAGGAAGTGCAAACTCTGTGCTAGATTCAGGAGCACATAAAAACTGCAGTCCTATATTATCTGCTGCAAACTCAAAAAAGCTCAAATGCAAAAGGTGTGTAGCTGTGCACCTCTTGCTGAGGAAAACAGAATAAAAACTGGTTGTTCTGGGTCATGACTAAAGGCTCCCTCACTGCTGCAGTGATTCTAAAGTAAAGTCCAGCTCATGTCTTGCTCCCTCACTGCCTCCTGTTTGAGTACATATATATGAACCTGATCTTCAGTATTTGGTAGAGCACTTCTTTAGATTAGGTAAGAGGCTTTTTATTCAGGTCTATTTATGAGATTTTTATTTAGCTACCATTGTTAATATTTACAGTGAATGAGCATTGGGACCTGGGAAGACATTAACTTAAATAACTTTTTTTACCATGCTGGACATTTTCAGTCATTCAGATAGGAAACATGCTGGTTTACTAGTTGTGCTCCTTATTGAGCATCACGCTAACAAGCATGACTTCTTTTAATTTCTGTGGTTCATCACAGATGTGAATTTTACTATCTCAAACTACTTCTTATTTGCCTATGGGCTAGTCTATGCTATAACTCATTCTTGTCTGATACAATCCTAACAGTGGAGAAAATCTTTAAGTTGGAAACAATATAATATGTTAAAAAGCTGAGTAGAAAAGTTTATATAGAGCTCTTATTCACTTTTAAAAAGCTTTTCCTTCATAAGCCCTTGCAGTGTATCACATTCTATGAAAAAGAAGAAATTCTTTTCTCATTTTTTAACTTTGTTATGATTACCACTATCTCAATGTTCTGTAACGCTGACTATTCTACTTGACTGCTTCCTTTGTTGTGCTTGTATTAACTGTGCATTTATTTTTACTTCTTTTTTTTTTTTTACATATGTAAAGAAAATATTATTGTCCTGTCCTCAACTGCCTAATCGGTACTCCTACACTCAACATGACTCTATATAGGTCTTTTTTTCCCTGCAGGATTTAGTATTAACGTCAAAAGTAGTTGTTTTGAGAAAGGGTGCTTCTTTATCACACACTTAACAAGTTCAAAAAATGAAAGACCTGGAAGTTCTTGCAAGACATCCCTTATACTGAAATACTCCTGGCTCATCTTTTCAATCTGTGCACATGAAATTCTCTGTTTTATTTTAATTCATATGTGCATTCAAGAATGGTATATGGAAAGGGAATCAGAAATTTCAAACCATTACTGTGTAACAGGGTGAAGTAGAAGAAAAACTTTGCAACCTTTTGCAACTTTTAATGAAAAAACGCTCGGAAGTTTAACTCACTTCTGTAATATTTAGTATAAAAATGTACCTATTTATTCATGTATATTATTCTAAAGTATGTAAAAACATCAGTGTTTCTAGGTTTGTAGCTGAATGGAGAATTATGCTTTACAAATATTTTGAACCTATTTTACAAATATTTTGAACCTATTATGCAGAGGCATAGATTACTATAAGAATGTGAGGATGTGGAAAATTAGACCCAACAGATATAGTTCTCTCCCATCTATTTCTTACTACATGCCTTTGGGGTTGATCAAGAATTTTTATGAGGGGCAATTCTGTAAGATTTAAGTCACCGGAATACTCTTGTAAGTGGATATATATCTGGCATATCAGCAGCTTTGCTTGCTTGCTTGGTTGGTTTTGTTTTTACTGGCTGGTTTTGAAGCATTATCCTTTCTATGTCTAGTTACAGAATTGTTTTCTAAAGAGTGGTTTAGAGGGTTTTTGTTTGGTTGGATGGGTTTGGTTTTGGTTATTTTTTCTGTATGCTTAGTAGTTACTGTGAGTTGTGAGCTCCAAACCCTACCAATCTCGAATCAGAAGGGCCTTATTATATTGAAGTTGAGCCAGTGGCAGGCCCCTTAAAAGATTCTGTAACTTGAAAATTTTGCCTAGCGTAAGGGTAGTCCCTGTAATATAGGAGTAAAAACCTAGCTAATGCCAGCATGAAATGTGCTGAGCATGATTAATGAACTTTTATTTATTCAGATTGAAAAAGATATCACAAGTGGCAATTGGGATATGGCCTTCAGTATCCCACTTTTGCTTTTCACTTTTCTTTGGTGTATATGCATATATGCATATATACAAGGTTTGAAAATATATCAGATTACTTATGTTTCAACTCATAAAATAAGACCAGAGTACAAAAAAAGGGCATGAAAAACTACCTAAGCTAAAGAAACATTATCCTGAAAAGATAGAAATATTTACTTAAAAGAAAGACCAGCAATTAGATCTATGTAGCATGTGTACATACCCACGTACTATGGAAAAGTAAATGGAAAACTGGGTTTGATATCCAGGATAAGGATACCTGTCTTGTTTTCCATCCCTGGCTCAAGTTGCATCCTGTCTTCTCCTAAGTTAACAAATAGTGACTGAATGACTTTCTTCTGACTCAGTTTCCCATCTGTAAAGTAGAAAGGCTGCTAACTTTTTGTTAAAGTGATTGAAACATTAATTATAAAGAAATAAGAATTAGATAATATTACTTTTTGTAGCTTCCTGTTTTTGCTATAGTATTCTATCAAATAAGATTGTTGAAGTTTGTCAGATGTGTGAAAAAAAGAAAAGACAGAGTTCTTCTGAGCTTGCAGAAACTTGGATCATTTAGAAACATGCACTTAATTTTCTTAGAGCTACAAATTTTACCCTTCACTTAATTAACATTGGACTAACTCAGAGAAACATACATTAAATTGATCTTGAGTGTGATGTGTGCTCCTTTGAACTGTAGTACAATCATAACTTAGAAAATTATTATGATTTTATTATATGGATCACCTCTCACAGTTCCCAGCTGACTTGAGAGTGAGAGAAATTACATACAGTGGTTTGAGAATGTTTCTCTTAAGTGGGTAATTTCTCTCCTAAACTTTGTTTTAGTTCATTTCCAATTGTTGGCATGTAGATACTTGTATTTAGAACCTGAAATAAACAGGAACTTTGTAATTGACCTTGGGATTTGACCTGGATAAGTTTTTGTTGTTTATTTCTATAAATAACTTCCTGTTGATCCCACTGCTAAAGAAGCCCTAGAAGAATGCTTCCTACCTTTCTTACTTTCTTGATTCTTTCTTTCTTCCTGCTTTCTTGTTATTTCTACATCATGGTATCACAAATTCTCATTGTATATTAATGCTTACAATTTGAAGAGTCTATCTCAGATCTGCAATTTTATTCTTTTTGACTCTATGACACATGAATGCAGTGAAAACTACCACACTCTTTCTAAGACATGACTCACAGTAATTTGACCTTGACTCTGCCATGTTCCCACCATGCAGCTGTCTCACTCCACCTTCCTCGACACAACAGGGAAAGAAAATAAGATGGGCAAGCTCATGGGTTGAGATGAAAGAAGTTTAATGAAAAAGGCAATGGCCACATATAGCAGCAAAATAAAATCAGATTATATTCTATCAGCAGGCAATGTCCAGCCACTGGAAAGTAAGGTCTCAGAACAGACACTGGTTGCTTTGGAAGACAAATGCCTTAATAATGGAAGACTTCCCCTATGTTTCCCTCAGTCTTTGCTACTCAGCATGGAGTCATATGGTATGGAATACCAATGTGATGAGTTTAAGTCAGCTATCAGTTGCTTCCAACCTCTTGCCCACCTTCAGCTTACTGGCCTTTGTGGGGTGCAGAGCAGTGAGATAGAGGGTGGTTTGAGAGAAAGCCATGATTTTGTGCAAAGAATACTCAATAGCAAAAACATCAGCACTTTATCAATACTTTTCAAGACACAAATGCAAAGCACAGCACTATAAAAGCTGTTATAAGGAAAGTTAACTCCATTCCAGGCAGAACCAGTGCATCTGTCACCCAAAACAGCTCCAGTTTCATTGCCAAGTACTGCAATGTAATAAAGATGTTTTATTATTTGCATTTATTGTTAGTGTCTTTAAAAGGCCGTTAAAAATAACAGTCCAAATGTTTCTGTGGTTTGCGGGATCTATATATGTCAATATTAAAGTGAGTCATACAATCACAGTCAGGATAAGTTATCAACATTTTACTCTAAGCCAAAAAGTATGGCTTGTTTGAACTATTTTCTTTTCTCCACTTTGGTAGCAGCTCCATCCTACGAGGTTATTATGAATGTTAATATATGAAAACTTTCACAAGACAGAAATCCACAAGACAGAACTCCGCCTTTGTCATGCACTGTATTTCGTTGCAAAATTTGTTTTACTTTGAACATATCCAAACAGCGCAAACATATTCTTGGTAATTACATGCCACATTGAGCTTGGTAAGTCAAATATCAAACCATTTCCGGAAGATATTAATTTGGAGCATGTGTATCTCAATCCACTTTGGCAATTCCACTATTTTATAACGTATGTGGTTTTACTTCATACCAGAAATTAAAGAAAATAGCATATTGTTTACAGGGGTTGCCTGAGTTTTGGTATGTGTTTGCATCCTCTCATGTAGTGGAAGGGCAGCTCACCTACTTTAGTGCTTGCTACTACCAGGATAGTGCTGTTATTGCCTGGTTTAGCAGCTATTCCAGCTTGTTAGGATTCCTCTTTTTTTTCTCCCCTTTTACTTGCATACCTTATTTATGCTTTCTACAACTGTAGCCCAAAAAATACACTGCCGGCATTGATGGTCCAGGACTCTGGAATGAAGCTTCTTAGGCTTTGTGTGGACTTGATTTGATCTATAGAATCATAGAATAGTTAGGGTTGGAAAGGACCTTAAGATCATCTAGTTCCAACCCCCCTGCCATGGCCAGGAAC
>JASSUY010002906.1:0-11847 GCA_032466535.1 Forpus xanthops | reverse complement strand
TGCTCAGCTTAAAAAAAACAAACCAAGCCCCAGAACTGAACAGATGTATTTACTTGAAAAAGCTAACGTGGTGCTCATAGCCAAGCTGGCATATGAATTGGCATATGCACAGTGTGGAGGGGCTGTGACCTCTGAAGGCGTGCTAAACATGCCAGAATATTTTTTCTATGATGTACCCATATGATTTGCTTAACTCTATAAAGTCTAAGCAGCCTCAGTAAAATATTTACTCAGGTACAGCTGAAGTAGGAGCCTGCACTGTTTGGAGTGAGGCTTGTTTGGCAGAGGATTGTGTCTCTGCTTCAGAACTGCTGCAGCAGTAATAAATGGCAGGGATGGATCTGATTTCTCTGAGATGTCAGCAGGAAGAGATAAATGATGTAGAGGCAAGTGCATCAGCAGTGGACTTGCTTTCCTTCCTTGAGTGAGGGCTTCTGCTGTGAGGCTGCCAGGAACTACAGGGGAATGGATTCTCTGACACGAGTGGTTTGAAGATCACACAAGAGAATGAAACAATGACCTTCTGAAGCTTAATTCTGTGCAGCTTGTGAGGCATTCTAGTTGAAGATTATTTCAAGTGGGTTGTGTACGCTAAATCAGCAACCTCCAGTATTTACTGCATTTGCTGGGAGTGCTCAAGGCCAGGTTGGACACAGGGGCTTGGAGCAAGCTGCTCTAGTGGAAGGTATCCCTGCCCATAGCAGGGGATTGGAACTGGATGAGCTTTAAGGTCCTTTCCAAAACTAATCATTCTGTGATTCTATGCTGTACCACCTGTTTGAATAAACAGAAAAGGGAGTTTGTCACAGATCAAACCATTGTACATTTTTGTGTCAGCTCTTCCATTTTTACACCCACCCATTCCTTCTTTCTCATCAGCTGCTCTCCAGGGCAGCAGTTCCAGTGCCTGGCCATGGTGTTTTGCTGCAGGTGAGGTAATGATTTTCCTTAACATCAATCACAATTTTGGCAATAAGATCAGCCAAATTACCCTCTGTTTTCTGCAACATGTTTATCTCATTTCCAGTTTGAACAAAGGAAAATACAGTAGGTAATACTGGAAGAAGTGAATGGAGAAAATGGTAATTACCAGTGGACACTCAAGTTGCTAGGGTTACACCTAAATAGTGGAGCTTTAGTACAATTACAGCATTGCAGTTCCTTGTATATGTTTTATAAAAAGAGAAGAGGGAAGTCAGTTAATTGCAAAACAAGGAATGTTGTATACATGATTTCTCCATTAAACCAGCATTGCTTATGCACTGCTAAGCAGAATGTGGTGTTACAGGCTCTAATGTGCTCTTTGTCTCACCATTTGTATCTGTTGAACAAACTAATATTCCAGGCACTCATATCACAAGTGGAGAGTAAAAAAGAAGTTCAGCTTGTTACAGGATATGCAAGATGCTGGGTTTATATCCATGGGGAGCAATAAGTGAACTTTTATGATCAAACTGTAATTCAGAAGTGCTTTCTGACAAAATGTATTTGAGTAACAAAAAAAGTGGAAACAAACCTCAAAACTGTATGTGTTGTCCCATTGACCATTGCTGACTCCATCATGATTTGCTCATCTCAGAAGTTCCTTTTAGGTCAAAAGTCATCTGTACCTGCCAGATGTGGTCTTTATTATCCAGACTGGCCAGTGGAGTTGTGTCTTTGGACAGGAACAGAATGCTTATCTTCTGCTCTTTTCTCCCCGGGCATTATCTGGTGGCTATTAAAAAAGGCACAAACAGGTAGATTTTTATGTAATTTTGTTTTTAACTGTGGTGTTTTGATTCTTGGCATTCCCTGCCTGGCCTAGGTAATGGCTTTGATTACAGATATTCCTTAAAAATTGCTTCACTCTCATGGAGTATACACACTGCGTCTCAAGAACCTCCTGTCTGTACTTTAAGGCTCCTTAAAGGGAAAAGTCATTCTACATGCACAATAGAGAATTAAATTGAGTATTTTCTAGACTTTTGTAAGTAGATGGAGACAGGAGACAAACTAAAGGCAGCAATTCTGGTGGTTGTTGGAATTTTTGGAAGCTTTCCAGCAGAAGTTTGGTTGTTCAGAACACATGACACCAGCCTGCCAAAGCTGAGCCTAAACTTGAGCAGTCCAAGTCTTGCAGAGCTTCTGTCAGATAACTCTGTAAGCGACTGAGGCACTTGCTTTCTGAGGCTTTTTCATTAGACCACTAAGGTGAACACTCAAAATAGCTGTATTAGCCATCATTTACTGTGCATATTATTTCTTGTTATTCCTAAAGTGGCTGTAGATTTATGGCCTGGTGAACTTAAAATACTCTTACAGAGTCATCCTGGAGTGCAAGCACCAATTCAGCTTTTGCCATGCACTGTCACACACATGAAAGCATTTACTGTACTGCAAATCCAGGCTTATATTTGTTAACATTACTGAAAAACTGGACACAGGGGACTTCACATGCTGTGTAACTAAATGACTAGGATTAGGGCCCTGAGCCAATGGCATAAAATGTGGCAAAGATAACTTACCTGAAATAATAGCTCAAAGCATGTATCTGTTAAAGAAGTCATTACATACTTTGGTAGGGTCTGCAGCCTGCTTTTCGTTATAGATGGTGTTCTGTTCCTGTTGGAACCATCACTTTGAGAGGGTACAAAAATAATCTTCAGTAAAATCCTGCTAGGTTCTATCACCAGAAAAATTAACAACTGCAAAGTTAATTAGAGTAGTAAAATGGTGAAGGATGGGGCCTTGTTAATATTGCATGAAATGCATATCAAGGATGAAAACAAAATCAGAATTTGGTAGGTATGTGCATTTGTGTCCTAAAGGGTTTCCATTAAATCTATGCATGTTGCTCCAATCTGAGCAGTTAAGCCAGTGTAGGAGGTACAGACGTGGACTCTGAATATACTGCTTGGCTCCCTTGCACCCCATGATAGCAGGAAAATCCATTGTTTTCATTCGTGGTTCATATGCACTGAGGGTTGTTGATGGATGTCAGAAGACTTGATGGGAGCTTCTGGAATTCCGTTGGCAGTGGTCATCTTCCACCTCCCATGGGAATGTTGTCCATCCCTAGTTCAGTGCAGGACTACCCATGCACTTATAATCCGCCCCTTCCTGCATTCCTTTGCACATCCATCAGAACCAGAGCTTCCACACTACTTTTCCCTCCTTGTTCATCTCTCCTCTTGTGCCCAGTTCTTCCTGCTTCACTTTTCCATTGGTCCTATTGCTATATCCAGGCCAGGAAACAGGTATCGAACATGTACTCTGGGTGCAGACTTGGAGCTAGGAGTCCTTGATGCCCTTAAGAAGGAATAACTCTGGATCTTCCTGTAGTCACACAGCAACTGTATGAAGGAAAACCAAGTTCCTCTCCTATCCCCAGCCACAACTCCTGCAAAAGCTGTTATATTTTTACTGGATTCAGTTCCACCACTGTTTCTGTGGAGTGAGATTGCTAAAAGGGGACATTTCATAAGCAAATATTGCTGCTTGTTAAAGTCACAATATTGCCAAGCCACTTGCTAATACTACTGGCATGAAAGGAAGTTTGAGTTCTCCAGTCTTTCCAAATGCAAGGCAAGCAGACCATTACACAGTGCCTTAAATCTGAAATTCCCATCAGTTCCAACCAATTAGTATTTTACTTATCCATTGAAAAGAGGAAGTTCAAATTTAATTAGTCTACAACAGCCTTTCCTGATCTTTAAGGAGACCCTTAAGGGAATGCTGCTTTCACCCAAGTTAAAGCTAGTTAATTTTGAAGGCAGTCAGGTTGAATGTTGTAACAAGGTTTATTTTAGTGCAAGACACTTCACTGGATGGAACTGACTTCTTGAAAACAGCTCTTTCTTTGTGGATTTTTGAAGGAAAAGAAAGTGCAGTAAATACCACTGCCATCTGCTTCATTTAGGAAGTTTGGGGCTGTGAATGGCCTTGCAGAAACTGAAAAGCCGGCACAGTTATATCTCTTTTTTTTAGTAGTTAAAAATGAGTAATTTTAGAATTTGTGTTGAATTTTTCGTGGATTTGATTGCATTGGAGCAGATGTTGTTTTTTTCTCTGAGAGCCTGCACCAAATCAGTGCGTGAGTGTGATGTATGCTCTGAGAAAATACATGGCTAGCAAATTCTGAAGGCCTGATGTAGACATCTGAAGATGCAGCGTCTCACACTTTTCACAGCACTGAAGTAAGTACAGAAATAGCTGCAATCCTGATACACTACCTGTGATGAATGAGCTTGTTTGTCCAAACAGATTTCCTTTGTATAATGCACACTTTGCTTCTGTCCATTCCCTTCCCTGCTGTATTCACTCAGAAAGCAAACCAACCTTTATTCCAGAAAGTCTTTTCCACTCTGAGGTAGTATTTATCACTATTGTGTGCCATGTGAATGGAGCAGAAGCCGTGTATTGACTACAGCAAGTAAAACTTCTGCATGGGTTAGAAGCTGCTGATACAGTAATGATTGCTTTTATGTATCTAGAAACAGTGTATACCTCTAAAGGATTGCTGATTTCATTTTAAATAGGGAACAGAAATATCTGACTCGCTCTCTGATATGTCTGCTGGTCTTCTGTAGAGAATGCCTTTACTTCAGTATTCAAGGCATCAAAAATGCTCATTCACATGCCACTTTGCTTTTTAATAACTAAGGGTTTCTGAGTAAGTACCATCAAACAAATTAGTACAGAGCATAAACATCTATGTATTACTGCTGATGAAGAAATACCACTCTCTCAATTCTACCTCCTTTTCTTTTGTTGATAAGTGTCTTCTGAGGTCTCTGTGCTAGCAGACCTGCTTGACCTCTCAGATCTTCTGTACCAAACTGACTGATAGCGGTGCTTTGGGAGAGGATTTTAGTTCTTTTCCATGTGGTAGATTAAATAAGCATCACTGAGTTTCTGAGACGTTTCAGGAATTTCCTGTGAATGAGCCTTAAGTGTTCTGTGTATCTCTCAAGAACTGCAGTTCCTGTTGGGTGCCGTTAGTTGCTACATTTGGATTTGTGCTCTGTCATTGGAGCCTACCAGTAGCACTGTTTGGCACTGTGGACTGACTTTCTCATTGTATTTGTGGTGCATCTCCAGTCATCGTGCCTTTGAGCAGCACCCGTTGGCTCTCTGGAAGCCTTGAACAAATGTTCTACACTGTTCCCTCTACGACTCATCTGCTTTGGCTTCTTGATCTTAGGACATATTTCTTTGTCAACTCTTGTCTCCTGAAGTCTGTTGCTGTATTTCCGGAACTTCCTTTCACTTGTTAATGTGAAGAACTTGCTTGTGGGTGATCTGGAGTAGTTTTGCAGTAGATGCTATTGAGCAATAGGTGAACAGTAAAGCATCAAGTTGGGTTATAGTGGTGGGGTTTTGCTTATCCTCTTGAGTTTGTTTCTGGGTGAGGCTGGCATGGCAGCATGTATAAACCCTGCTGAAGCCAGTGGCTGTATTCTGAGCCTGGCTGGCTCCCTGAGCCAGGTCGTGCCTTGGTTCTGATTTCTCATCTGTCTGCCAAGATATAAGCCCCTAGCGCTTCCTATCCACTGGGGAGTGTTACCATGCTTTTGTCCCTGGGTTGTACTCAGTGTCATCAACCTGGATGACTGTATATTGGCTAGTCATGCCATCTTTCTAATCCATGCTTGGGGTCTGATGAGTTGGGAGATAGATACAGAAAGCCATCTCTTTTGATTAAAGCTATACATGTCCGTTAAATGCGTATGAAATAATGCAGCTCTGCTGTTAATGATTGTATCTCAGCACTGTCATGTGTTAATAAGAAAAACACCTGGATATGGAATACTTTTCCCCTCGTATCCTAGTGTCACGGCTGCTGATGGAATCATGTGTGGTTATAGTGCTTTTGTTCACAGACTGTCACTATTGCTCTCTATCTAGTTCAGAGGCAGATAAGGTATAGCATCTTTCAGGACTGTGTTATAGGATGAAAATAAAAGAGAAAAGATTAGTAAAAAAGTAATGCCTAAACAGTGGCCATACTCTTCAGGAAGAAAATAAAAACCTGCTGACAGCTCTTACCTTAGTGTCATTCTTGCTTCTGTCAAAACATCAGATGCCCCATCATTTCCATTGGTATTTGCAAGACTTTTAAAGAGATGCATAGGAAAGCAGTGTTTTGATGGGTGTTTTTTTTTTTAGTTGGCATCCCTTTCCATAGCCACTGCCTTGCCTGAAAAGGAACTTTTTTTCTGTCCTCTCTCTGCTTGATCAGAGAAGGGTTTGGGAGCGAGAGGAACTGAAGGGAAGGTATGATTCAAGTTTCTTTCCTGTACCATAATTAACCTGTGGGACCTGCTGCTGCACAGTATTATTGTGGTGATTACAAAAAAAAAAGAGCTATTTGTAACCTGGACAAGCTGTCAGTGGGGAGCTGGAATGCTCTGCTGATCCCAGCCGTTCCTGTGGCTTTGTGTGTATTTAGAAGATACCAGAATCCTCTTTGTAGAGATGTGGAGTGGAGGAGGCAGCAATGTCCACTTGCAGATAAATGCAGTTTTTCAGTATTTAGGGTCAGTCCCAGCCTTCTCCCTGCAAGTTCATGGAAAGGTCAAGCTCTTAATGTAAAACTAAACCACTTCTCTGGGCATGAACGAGTTCTCTGTGTCATGGGGTGTGCAGGGATGTGGTGAACAAACAGTTGGTGACACCCTCACTGATGAAGTAGGATCCAGTGCAAGACACATGACTGATTCACTGTCAGATTTCACTGAAATCACTGCTTTCTGAAAAGTACGTTTCTCCTTTAACTGTTCCTTCCTTTCTTCCTGTATCTTAACTTGACCAGATGGAGTCGAATTCAAATATAGGCAGTTCTACCTTCATTCTAAAGGGGCTTTTAAAGGAAATTACAGATCATGGGAAATTACATTCATCCTCATCTCCGCTCTTCAGAACAGATTTAGATTGTCTCATTACAAGTACTATTTTCTTTACTTTGAGAAATTTCTTAGAAATTTTGTTTTCCATTTTATACTTCTTCCTGCTGTCTGGCTTTTCTCTTTTTTTCTTGGGGTGTTTTTTAACAAGAAAAGTTAATAGGAATGGTTTTAGAATGCACAGAATTGAGAAATGCATTTGGGAGGCTACTCTAAATGTAGAAAGTGGTTTCAAACATCAGCCTTCTGAACAGGTTTTCATAGAATCACAGAATAATAGAATCTTAGCATGGTTTGGTTTGGAAGGGACCTTAAAGATCATAGTGAAGAACTTCTGCCTAAGAGCTCATCTCAGTCTCCCCTCTGGCAGGTTAAAGCCATTTCCCTTGTCCTGTCCCTACAGGCCCTTGTCCAAAGCCCCTCTCCAGGTTTCCTGTAGCCCCTTTAGGCACTGGAGCTGCTCTAAGGTCTCCCCTTAAGGAGCCTTCTCTTCTCCAGGCTGACCCAGCCTGGCTCCAGAGCAGAGCTGCTCCAGCCCTTGCAGCATCTCCATGGCTTCCTCTGGCCTTTCTCCAACAGCTCCACATCCCTCTTGTGCTGCTGACCAAGAGCTGGATCAGGACTGCAGGGGGATTCTCCCCAGAGCACAGCAGAGAGGCAGGATCTCCTCCCTGAGCTGCTGCTCACACTCTAGGGGTGCAGCCCAGCACATTGCGGGGAGGGTGTCTGGACTCAAGCGCACACTGAAGCTGCGTCATGGGGAGCTTCTCCTCACCCAACGCCCACAAGTCCTTCTCCTCAGGCTGCTCCATCCAGTCTTCCCCAGGCTGTTTGTGCTTGGGATTGCTCCAAGCCATGTGCAGGACCTTACACTTTTCCTTCTCACTGTTGTCCTGGAGTAGTTTTCAGCAACTGCCCCTTTTCCTGCAAATTTTGCCAGTTTTGCAGCACATCTGAAGGCTGAAGGTCTTGGTCCTTCATAAAGAGGTGTTATTGTACAGGCCAGGTTGGACAGGACTTGGAGCAACCTCTTCTTGTGGAAGATGTCCCTGCCTGTGGCAGGGGGTTAGAGCTTGATAAGCTTTAAGGTCCCTTCCAATCCAAACCACTCTGGTATTCTATAACCACAGCTCCAACAGCAGAACTTGTCATACTGTTGGACACAGCAAAGGAACTGTTGCTGCCATATCAATCAAATGCTGCTCCTGCTCCATACTGCTTGCCTTTTGGATTTCTGTTTATCTCATGAAAGGAAATAAAACAAGTAGGACTTTAGGTCATCGCAGTGTGTGGAAGGGACACTGAACTCTGGCAAACAACCAGAGAAGATAACTTGCTAAACAAACTGGCCTCAAAGCTGGATACTGCAGCCATACATCCTGGAGTGTTTCTGCCAGTCCCTAATGGCACATTTAGAAAGAAAGGAAGCAGCAGTGGTCTTTGTCCTGGCCTGGTTAGCTGTTTCTGGATACACTCCAGGTTTGTACCAGGTCTTCCTTGTTTGGTGTTTGAAGTGTCTTGTATGGTGAACACATTTGATGATATGTAATGGGTTTATAGCTGGGAATGTTATGAGAAATGCCCGAGCTTTTATCATTATATACTTGCCCCCAGCTGTGAAGTGAAATAGGCAGAATTTCAAAATCCCTTGGGAAGAGGGGACAGAAGAGCTCCTACATCCTCAAGAATGAATCCTTGTTCATTTTTGAGAACCTTGTCGAAAAAAGAATGGGATTGTATGTCTTACAGAGGTGGGATGAATCATTTACTATGTCTGGAACCACTTGACTATAAATTGGAAACACTGACATGGATGAACTAGAAACTGTAAAGACCAGTTAAAAGGACTGGCAGAATACAAGTCTTACCTGTGGTATGTTTTTAGGCTAAAGCACACCACAGGGTTTACCACTGATGGAGTTTTTGTGTATTATAATGTGCCATCCAATCCTGATGGTGGAAATAGAAGGGAATGTAAGTGTGTTGCATATTCAGTTTGCGATTCTTAACTGTTCTATGAGTAGCTTGTCATTTGAACAATCATAAATGATCCATGATCAAATTTTCCACTGCTGCTTCTAACAAATGAAGCAATGGTAGTGTATTACAGCAGGTAATCTTGGGGTAATAAGATGTAACAAGATGATTTTTTTTCCCCACTATGAGCCACACTGCAGTTCTTTATAGCTTCTTTCTTTTGTGTCAGATTATATATGTGCCTTGCCTAGATGTGACAGTATTCAACTGTTGTGTTTGTACATCCTTCATCTAGATTCTCAGTCTTCTATAGACAGGCCTTGTTAAGTTTGCCTTGAAACCGGCTCTGTATAAAAGTATTTAAGTGCTAGTTTGAGTCATTGCACTTGCTTCCTGTATTGCACTAGTCTGTAGTTAATTCTATTGAATTAGTTGTAGGAACATTCTGAGAGAGGTTTTTTTAACAAGGAGCACCAGAATCCCAGGTTGCCAATTGATTTCTCATCATAGGCAGCTACTAAGCATTTTTGTTGTTTACATGAGAAAATGATGCCTTTGGATGTATATCACACTACCTGTGAGATGACTATGCTGTTATTATCCACGTAAGTTACTTTCTATTGGATCATGTTGTATGTAAACACACCTGAGTTTAATATCCAGGCACTTCTAACTGAACAAAAAGGAATGAATAATTCTGGTGAAGCTGACATCACATTGGGATATTTTTCTTTCTCAGTTCCAATGAAAACAAGACAGGCTGCTCAGAGACAAGCTGTTGGTACTGCTGCTGCCCTACCTTAGCTCAGCTATAGGAGCTTCTTGGGCTGAGGTGTTAGGTGTATAGATTTCATCACTAGGTCTTTGATGTCTGGTTATTATGCCTCATTTAGACACCGTTGATTCACAGGCTTAGAATCTTCAGTCTGTGCTGTGGTTTCTGAGGGCAGGAATTGGGTGCAATTCAGTGGTAAATTAACCTGGCCAAGTAATTAAGCAGATCAGATGAAATGCTTAAAATCGCAATCTCCATGTGCCTGGGCTCCTTTCATGTGGTTACCTTGGGTCTCTTGGGTTCCACTGATTGAAGAGTCAGATACTGCTATTACTGTGTGAAGAAGGCATTGAACTTAATGAATCAAAGAAATGAAGGGGTTTGTAACATGCAATTCAAGCAAAAGGCACTTAAAAGATACTTGAAAAGGCCTTGTGGGTCAAGTTAGCTAATTGTGGATATTAACTTGTGGGTTGTATTCTAGCCAAATAATACAGCACAGCTTCCCTTATGCCATGGGAAAACTGTATGCTGCTTCCTTCATCATCTGCTTCGTTGCCTCCTTCCTTTGCACAATTAAAGCTTAGTGAAGGCCTTTGAGTATCTCATGTGGGTAAGACAAACTGTGCTGCAGTCCAGTTTTATTTCTTCAGGGTGTTTGTTTCCTTCTGTTGAATTATGCAAAGAAATGGTTTTAGTTTGGGTTTTTTGATCGTAATATTTTCAGGAGACCTACTCTTGGTCTTTTACAAGCTCCTTTTGGGAGGTGTTACACTGTTCTTTAGAAGTCTGGATCTCTAAAAACCAAAAACTTTGTTTATGCCTGCAGGGAAAAGGGCCTTAAACATGTAAGTATAAAATGTAGCAGTACATGAAACCATTATGGAAATTTTGGCTTTCTGGTGAAGAAAACCTTACTGAACTGCAAGCACAAAATCTACAGTCTGGTCTATGGAACCACCAGCAATGAGCTACAATTGACTGGAAGCCTCTGGTTTCTCAGGGTTCAGTGTTCCATCCTTGTCCTGAGCTGTTGCAGATGCTGATGTGTATGTTCCGTGACTTGAAGTCATTCTGAGCTGAGGGTGCTCTGCATAACCCTGAAACCAGTTCCAGTGTTTGCATGTTCTTAATGATAGTAAATAACAAGCAGCTTATTTGCCAGTTAACACTGAGCTTTGACCAAGTGATTCCTGAAAATTGGGCAGTTCTCCTGGATCCCTCTTCAGGGGGACTCTTCCTAGCAGAACCTTGAACAGGCCAAAGTCTGCTTTCCTGATACCTAGGGCATGGATCCTGCTTGATTCCTTGTTTGTACCTCTCATGACCATGAACTACTGGAGGCTGTCCAGTTACTCCTACAGCATCAGTGGATGCACTGTGCTGGGTTTCCCCACAAAATATACACTGCTCCCTGTAGGGGGGGGGGGGCAGAAGTGCTGACCTCTCAGTTGTTTTAGTTCCCACTCTGGAATATGAGGCTTTGCCAGTCATTTCAGCTAGGAAGACAGAAGAGGCAACAGAGCCTTCTTTCCTCTTGTCCCCATACCTGCTCTAGTAGTATCTCATGAAGAAGGACCTTAAACATTTGTGGTTAAATTTAACTGTTGTCTGTAAAAGCCATTAGGTGTTGCAATCCTTTCCTGTGGAACAGAGCTTATTTGTAGCTTTCTCTGTGTTCTTGTTTCCATGATAAAACATTGGGCACTGTTCCACCATAAGCACACCTTATCTAGGAGGTGCTGTGAAATGTTAATCCTGTGATTTCCAGGGGATAACAAGATCATGTAAATAGAAAGCAATGGACTGTAAGGATTAGAATCCAAACCTGGTGCCACAGGCAGTTAGGAGCTGTAAGTTAAAATTGCAAGGGGTTTTGTAATGGATTGGCAGCTAACACAGTACTTGAAATTCATGTGGCATTTACATGCATGGTAAATTCCAAACGAGCTCCTAAGAACCCTATAAAAGAAGAAAATGTGTGTGTATGAAGTGCTTGTTTCTCCCTGTAACGTATATCCTCTTGTTCTAGAGTATAATTTGCCTTTGTTTTAATGGAAGTTTTTTTTAATTTATATAACGAGGCGATTTCCATTCTGTCGTAGTTTGAGGCTCCTCAAAAAGTTCTGCTCACTCCCCCCTCTTTCTTCCCCAGTCCCGGGAAAATGGGAAGGAGAATCAAAAGAATGCAACTCCCACAGGTTGAGA